>JARWLF010000107.1:0-34133 GCA_029853055.1 Scenedesmus sp. KT-U | reverse complement strand
AGCGCGAGGGATGTCAAGCGAAATCTGCAAGAATCGAGGGGTTCGCGAAGAGCGCCGCGGGGCGGTGCCTGAGGCTAGGCGCTAGGTGGCTTAACTTGGGTGGATTGGGTAGAACCCGCGCGCCGCGACCGTTGGCGCGGGCGGCATGTGCTGTCGATCCTGCTGGCTCATGCCGGCACCTCCGGCTTCGCGCTGGATGTGGCGCAGGTCGAGGTCTGCAGATAGACCGAGCGCACCCAGCGGCCGCGCCCGTCGCCATGGCCGAGCGCCAGGCTGACGGCCATGAGTGCCTCGCGCTGGGTGTAGCCACGGCAGATGTAGTCGTTCACCTGACGGGCGGCGAAGGCATAGCGCGCGCTGTGGGGCTCCACGCCGGCGCGGTTTGCCCACGAGTGGTAGATGGCGCGGGCCTGCTTGAGCCCGCCTGCGGGCGCGCCGTTCTTCCTCACCACCAGAAACCCACCCTGGTCTTCAATGGCCTCGAGGGCCGCGTAGATCGCCCACGCGGCGGCCAGAGGGCGCAGGATCCGGACATCGCGAGGCCGCCCACCCTTGGTGCCAGCCAGCACCCGGATGCTTGACGAACTCAGGAGCTCCGATCGCCAGCGATGCAGCGTGTCCCTGCAGGCGTGGATGGCTTCAGCGCCGCGCAGCCCCAGATGGAACTCCAGACCGAGCAGGGCCGCCATGCCGGGCCTGCCCTGGCGTCGTGCCGAGAGCTGAATTTCGAAGAGCTCCTGCTCCGTCATTGGCTGCTTAGTGCCCCTGCGCGAGCCGCCGGATGCACCCAGAGCGGCGTTGCTGAGCTCGGCGCTGTCGGCCAGCTGTTCGCGGTGGCTCAGTCGCAGGATCGTGCGCAGGTGTGCAAGCTCGTTCTGCAGCGTTCGCGTGGCGGCGCCTTCTTCCTTGCGAGCCTTGGCGTAGGCCGCGATGTGCTTGGCCTTGATCTGCTCGGGCTCGCGCAGATGCGTGAAGCCTAGCCTGTGCATGAGACTGGCGAAGCGCCCAGCGGTGCGCCGCCGCGCTTCGATGGTGAGATGTGCGCCGCCGGCCCTGGTCAGCCGGCCGATCAAAGAGGCCCGCAGTGTGTTCTTCTGGCTCATTGGTTGCTCCTGTTTTGAAATGCGTGGAATCCATGGGTCGCGCCGACGACTCCGGCCGTCTGCTCCCGTGGGAGGCGGCACATCCAGCCCCGGCGCGACCGCGCGATGGGTTGAGTAACGGGCCCTGCCTGTCCTGCCTGTCGCAAACAGGCAGCGGCGCCGCAGCGCGGCCAAGGAGGGCGCCCCGAACGGGGGAGCTGGACTTCAGGTGGGATGCGGCGCCTGCCGCGTGGTGGGTGCGGCCCGCTGCGAAAACGCGGGCATCACTGCTGCGCAGGGCCGCGCAGGCCCCGTGCTTTCTGGCATGGCGCCAGCGGTTGAGCGTGCGTCACTCTCGCGATTCGCACTGCCCGAGTCGGGCATGGCTGCGCCGGCCGCCGAGGCAGGTCCGGTGCAAGAACGTTGGGCGCGGGAGCACGGGCGGCTCAAGCGCTGCGCCGAGGCCCTCGCGGCCCACGGGCGTGGTGCTGGGGCGGCGAGATGGCCGCCCAGCGGTAGTTGGCCTCGATCGATTGAGACCACAGAGTAGTGCGCGCTTGCTTGCAGTCGCGCTGGGGCGAGGCGACCGCGAGCGGCTGGGCCTTGCCCTGAATCTGCCGAGGCTCGCGTTTGCGGGCTCCGGCCTTGATGTGTTCAGCGCCGGCAATGCCGGCGCGGTTCCAAGGTGTGCTCCATCCATGCCGGAGCGAGGCGTGCAGCGGGGGCAACGCTAACCCTGCCTCCGAACGCGATGCAAGCCGTTGACATCGGCGAACCGAGCTGAGCCCTCCTGACACATCCTGCACCGATCGCGATTCGTGCGTCGGGGGTGGAAGTGCGCGGAATTGGGCCGCCAGCCGGGAGGCTCAGCACGATCGTGGCCCGGCAAGCTTGCAGCGCCACCCGAGGCGGTAGCCCACGGCCACACTGCGCCCACCTTCAAGCGAGTGAACCCCGTGCAGCCGACCCGTCTGGACCTTTTCGACCGCTACCGCAGCGTGCTGCAGTCCGGCAGTGCCCCGGTCACGCGTGACCCGCGCCTGCTGATGGCGCAAGCCGGTGATGTGGCGGTCTACTGCGCCCCGTTCGATTGCGTGAACCCGCAGGCGCGCATCGTGCTGGTCGGCATCACCCCGGGCCCGACCCAGATGGCGATGTCGCTGCATGCCGCCCGCGATGCCCTGGCGCAGGGCGCAAGCGCGCTTGAGGCCGCGCGCATCGCCAAGCAGATCGGCGCCTTCAGCGGTGAACCCCTGCGCGGCAACCTGCCGCGCCAGCTGGAGCACTGGGGCGTGTAACAGTGACTTGGCATGCGCGCGGCGTTCGTCACTCAGTTGTTGGCGCTCGATCCACCGGAGGCGGCAAGACCCGCGCATCGACCGCTTGCAGCACCGTGCGGTGCTCAAGGCGATCAAGCTGCTCGGCGATCTCGGCATCCTGGCAGCTGGCCAGCGCGCTGATCAATCGTCGTATCAGGTTCTGTCGCCCCCCTTCAAGCAGCTTGAGTCCCCGACTCTTTGTCGGCGTCGTCATTACCTTTCCCTTGCCTTGGCCGCTCGGTTGCGTTGGGCGGTGTTCGCGGGGCGGATTCCCGACTGAAATCTCCGAAATCTCCCCGAAAACCGGGGGTATTCCGAAAATGGAGAGCACTTCGGGGCGTCAGCATTGGTCCCGCAGCGACGCCGCAGGCCAGTGCCATGCGGGGTCGCTGCAACCATCGCAAATCCGTTGTACCAATCCAGTCAGGAGAACCACCATGTCCGATGTTTCCAACCGCCTGCTGCGCACTCATGAAGTTGTCGAGCGCGTCGGCCTGTCCGACAGCACGCTGCGCCGGCTTGAGCGGTCCGGCCAGTTTCCCCGCCGCCGCAAGCTTTCGAGCCGGGCGGTGGCGTGGCTGTCGAATGAGGTCGAGGGCTGGATCGAAGCGCGGAGCTAGCGTTTTCGCAGGTTGAACCTGCGAACCTCAGAGGCCCGCCGCGTCCGCGCGGCGGGCCTCGCTTTCGCGCTCAGCGGCGCGCTTGGCCGACTGTTCAAGCAGCCAGTCGGTGGCATAGACCACCGTCATCTCGAAACTGAGGTGCGGTGCTTCCGCGATGACCCGGCCGCCCGCGCCGCGGTACTGGGCGGAGCGGCTTCCCACAAAGGGCTCGACACGACGTTCAGTGCTGTAGCGTTCTGAGAGTGCGGCCGTCACGTCGCGCCAGCGATCCTTGGGCAGGGTCAGCACCACGCCTTGCAGGATTCCATCGGCCGAAAACACGAACTGCGATTGCTGCAGGCCTGCGAGCTGGAATCCACCACGGCAGGAGAGCACCAGGTTTCGGCTGTCAGCGTTGGTGGAGGCCCGGCAACGTGCCCCAGCCGCATCCAGATGCGCGCGAACCTCGTCGACCTTGGCCCCGAGCCCGATTCCGAGCGGGCGCAGGCTTGCGTCTGCAGCGTCCACTGTCCCTTGGGTGGCCAGTGCGAGGCAGAGCGCGAGTATCTGCAGCGGCAGCCGCAGGGCAGGGAAGGCGTTGAACAGCGGTTTGCGGAAGCGTGGCTGTTGGCGCATGGCAGCTCTCCTGTTGGGTGGGGGCTGCTCCACGATCCTTCCGATTCTCGGGTGCGCAAGTTGCGGCAAACCGCAGCGGCGCAACAGTTGCTCAGGCCTTGTCGCCCTTTTTCCTGCTCTGTTGGCGCTTGAGCTTGTCCAGGTGATCCGCCCAGGCCTGCATCATCTGCTGCCGCTCCTTCAGGTATTTGGCGCCGTTGTAAATGCCGCGCACGCTGTTCGGGTCTTGATGCGACAGCTGCGCCTCGATGGCATCGGGCGACCAACGCCTGCTTTCGTTGAGCATGGTGCTGGCCGTGTGTCGGAAACCGTGCGGCGTGATGGTCGCGGAGTCGTAGCCCATCCGGCGCAATGCAGCGCTGAAGGTGCCGTCCGAGATCGGGCGATCGCGGCTGCGCTCACTGGGAAAGACATAGCCGCTGTATCCCTGCGTGTAGGGCGCCAGCTCGCGCAGCAGTTCCACCGCCTGGCGGGGCAGGGGCACGATGAAGTCGGCGACGCGATTGGACAGCTTGGTGCGCTTGCGCAGCTTCTGCCGCGCCGGTGGGATGCGCCAGAGGGCCTGCTCCAAGTCCAGCTCCTCCCAGCGCATGCCCCTGAGTTCACCCGGCCGACAGAACAGCATGGGCAGCAGCTGCAGCGCGGTGCGGGTGACGTGTGAGCCGACGTAGAACTCGAGGTCTGCGACGAGGCGGCCCAGCAGCTTCGGGTCGCGGATCGAGGCGTACTTGTGTGAGATCGGCACGGCAGTGGCGCCGACAAGATCGGCCGCGGGGTTGCGCTCGGCGCGTCCGGTCTGGATGGCGTAGCGGAAAATCTGCGTCAGGTACTGGCGGACCCGCCTTGCCGTGTCGAGCGCGCCGCGGCGTTCGACGGCTTGCAGCGAGGACAGCAGCGCCGGGGCCGTGATGCTCTGGATCGGCAGCGGCCCGAGCACCGGGAACACGTTCTTTTCCAGCCGGACCATCACCTTGTCCGCATGGCTATCCGCCCAGCCGCTGGCCTGCTTCTGATGCCATTCGCGGGCGATGGCCTCCAGCGTGTTGGCGGCGGAAGTGCTTGCCTCGATCTGGCGGATGCGTTTGACCACGGCGGGATCGAGCGCGTCGCGCAGCTGCTGTCGTGCCTGCTCCCGCAGTTCACGGGCCTCGGCGAGGCTGACCGACGGGTAGGGGCCCAAGGCCAGCAGCTTCTCCTTGCCGCCGAACCGGTACTTGAGGCGCCAGAGCTTGGATCCGTTGGGGGAGACCTGCAGGAACAGTCCGCCGCCGTCGAAGAGCTTGAGGTTCCGCCCGTCCGGATCGGGCTTCGCGGAACGGCATCGGAGATCGCTGAGCGGGGGTATCTTGGCCGGCATGTCCTGCCCTCTGGGGGTATGGGCACGGTTGTACCCCTGCCGTATCCCCACCGCTACCCCCGTCAGGACGGAAACCCCTGAAGCGACCTGACCCCTCCCGGGCAACAAAAAACCGCGCAAGTGCGCGGTTTTCAAGGGGTTTTGGGTTTTCTTGGAGCTTCCTGAAACATCGACCTGGTGGCTATGGGTGGACTCGAACCACCGACCCCAGCATTATGAGTGCTGTGCTCTAACCGGCTGAGCTACATAGCCAGGCGATGCAGGTCTCGACGGCGTGGCCTGCCGAGAGCCGCATATTGTGGGCGTGGGTCGGGGCTCGGGTCAAGCTGGCTGGGATGTCCGCGACTTCGGCCGGATCGCAGGTGCCGCCGGGAGTTGCCGTGGCTGCCGGGCCGCGGTCGCTTCGGTGGCCTCATCTCGCCGGGGATCGCGCGGCCGTGCCCGCGCCGGCAGGCCTTTGGTTGTGGGCCTTCCGCGCGCTGTGGCACAGTCCCATGCATCTTGAGTTTGGAGTTCCGTCCCTTGATCGATCCGGACGGCTACCGCCCGAACGTCGGCATCATCCTGATGCACTCCACCGGCCAGGTGCTCTGGGCGCGACGGGTGACGCGGGATGGCTGGCAGTTCCCGCAGGGCGGCATGAACAGTGATGAGACCCCGGTCGAGGCCATGTACCGGGAGCTGGACGAGGAGGTCGGCCTGCAGCCCCATCAGGTGGAGCTGTTGGGCATGACGCCCGGCTGGCTGCGCTATCGGCTGCCGCGGCGCTGCGTGCGGCCGGGCAAGCGGCCCATGTGCATCGGGCAGAAGCAGGTGTGGTTCCTGCTGCAGCTCACCGCCGAGGAGTCGGCGGTGCGCCTTGACGCGCACGAGACCCCCGAGTTCGACAGCTGGCGCTGGGTGGATTTCTGGTATCCGCTGGACAACGTGGTCAGCTTCAAGCGTCGGGTCTACGCGCAGGCGCTCAAGCACCTGGCGCCGTTTGCCGAGCGCGCCAGCGGCTGCGAGCTGCTGGCGCTGGCGCCGCCCTCGCTGGAGGCCGATGCCATGCCGCCGCGGCGCGAACGGCGGGTGGCGGCACGCGAGGCGGCGGCCGGGCCGCGGCGCTGAGGCCGGCACCTGAACCGCTGCCGCAGCGCAATGCGGGTTGTGTTGACACTCATTCTCATTTGCGATTGAATGTGGCCCATCGACCCCCGAGGGCCCCGCCATGTACGTCTGCATCTGCCACGGTGTCACCGATCGCGAGATCCGCGAGGCTGCAGCCTGCGGGGCCGAGGGTTTCGAGGAACTGGCCAGCATGACCGGCTGCGGCGGCAGCTGCGGCTGTTGCAAGGAGCTGGCCCTGCAGATCATGGACGAGGCGCAGCTGCTGGGCGTACCCATCGCCGCCTGACTCCCACATCTTCTGCGAAAGCGCCGTGGTGCCGAGAGGCCCACGGCGTTTTTCTTTGCAGTGCGCGGTGCGTGACTCCCGCAGCCAAGAATGATTCGGATTGAGGTTTCGTCGCGGCGTCGGCGCTTTCGCTAGAGTCAGCGGCCGTTCCCACACCGCCAAGGAGGCCGCCATGAAGGGTGATGCCAAGGTCATCGAGCTGCTCAACCGCGTGCTCTACAACGAGCTGACCGCGATCAACCAGTACTTCCTGCACGCCCGCATGTTCAACAACTGGGGCTTCAAGGCCCTGGGCGAGCACGAGTACCACGAGTCGATCGACGAGATGAAGCACGCCGACAAGCTGATCGAGCGCATCCTTTTCCTCGATGGCCTGCCCAACCTGCAGAACCTCGGCAAGCTGATGATCGGCGAGACCCCCAAGGAAGCGCTGGAGTGCGACCTCAAGCTGGAGCACAACGCGCTGCCGGCGCTGAAGGAAGGCGTGGCCTACTGCGAGAAGGTCGGCGATTACGTCACGCGCCAGCTGTTCGCCGACATCCTGGCCTCGGAGGAAGAGCACATCGACTGGCTGGAAACCCAGCTCGCCCTGATCGAGCGTCTGGGCATCGAGAACTACCTGCAGACCAAGATCGGCTGATCGGGCCGCACCACGGTTCGAAACCGCGCCCGCGACGGCCCTGCCTGCGCGGGCGCGCTGCTTTGCGGGCATCTCCCGCGTGGCCGCGCGATCCCTCCGCCGGCTTGCCTGCGCCGGCCCGCGCACGCGCCGAAGCCGCAAGACCCGGCGTCCCGCAGTTCATCCCGCCCAGCCGGCCCTTCACCGCCGCACAGCGCCGTTCGTCACATTCCTCGCACGCCTGCGTATTGAACCGGGCAGCCTGCACGCGACACCTGATTGTCGACGCGTGCGGCGCAGGTTCGAGGGAGCGAGGGGCAGGGCGCCAGGGAGGGCGCCGACCCGCGCTTCGATTCCTTTCGATGCAGCATCCGGCACGCCGGCAGGAGACCGCCATGCAGACTTCCCGCACCGCCTTCCACGCGATGTTCGACACCTTCGTGGCCCCCAGCGCGGCCTTTGGCGCGCTGCGCGAGCGCCCGGCCTGGGCCTGGCTGGCACTGGCCACGGTCGCCATTGCCAGCGTTGCCAGCGTCTACGTGTTCATGGGCGGCATGAGCCCCGAGTGGATCGTCGAGCAGCAGCTGGCCGCCGCCCCGCCGATGCAGCCCGACCAGTTGGCCGCCGCGCGCAGCCAGATGCTGGCGATCGCGCCGCACACCAAGCACATCAGCGCCATCGCCGTGGTGCTGGGCCTGCCGATCATCACCGCCCTGGTGGCGCTGGTGTACTTCGGCGCCGAGCGGCTGCTGTCGAAGGAGCGCAACGGCTACGCGCGCTGGTTCGCTGCCGCCAGCTTCGCCTCGCTGCCGATGGTGGTGAGCGCGCTCGGCCTGATCGTGCTGAGCCTGGCCGCGGCCGACCCCAACCTGCCGCTGGACACCAGCAACTACGCCAGCTTGAACGGCCTGCTGCTCAAGCTGCAGCCGGGCGAACGCGGCTATGCATTGGCCAATGCCATCAACCTGTTCCAGCTGTGGTCCGTGCTGCTCGCTGCGGTGGCAGCGCGGCTGTGGAGCGCGATCAGCTGGGGCCGCGCCCTGCTGCTGGCCGCGCTGCCCTATCTGCTGGTGTTCCTGCCCTGGGCTGCGTTCGTCTGATCCGACCTCGGTGCCACAGTGAGGCACTCCCACTGCGTCGGGCCGCCGGGCCCGACGCCCATCCTTCGGACACCGCCATGCGCAAACTCCTGATCGCCCTCGCCATCCTTGCCGGCCTCGCCCTGCTGCTGGTGCTCTCGCGCCGCAGCGGCGAGGTGCAGGCGGTGGATGTAGCCGCCGTTGCCCGCGGCGAACTGGCGGACACCGTGCTGGCCTCGGGCAGCCTGGTGTTCGCCGAGCAGATCCAGCTGCGCTCGGAGGTCACCGGCCGGGTCGCCGAGGTGCTGGTGGAGGAGGGCCAGCGCGTGCAGCGCGGTGATCTGCTGATGCGCCTCGATCAGGAGGCCTTCGAGGCCGACCTCGCCGCCTTCGACGCCGGCGTGCGCGCCGCCGAGATCGAGATCCGCTCGCGGCGCGCGCGGCTCGCCGACCTGGGCCGCCAGCTGGAGCGCCAGCGCAGCCTGCGCGAGCGTGGACTGGTGGGGCTGGATGCCTTCGAGCAGCTGGCGTCCCAGCACGAGATCGCACGCATCGCGGTGGAGGCCGGCGAACAGGCCCTGGTGCAGGCGCAGGCGCAGCGCGAGCTGGCCCGCGACCGCCTGCAGCGCAGCCTGTTCGTCGCGCCGATCGACGGTCTGCTTGTCTCCGTCGATGTGAAGCCGGGCGAGACCGTCATCGCCGGCACGATCAACATCGTCGGCAGCGATCTGATGGTGCTGGCCGATCCCTCGGTGCTGCTGGCCGAGCTGCGCGTGGACGAGGCCGACATCGCCCGCGTGGCGGTCGGCCAGACCGTGCAGGTCTATGCCGCCGCGCATCCGAACCAGCCCTTGAGCGGCCGCGTGGTGCACATCGGCACCTCGGCGCGCGCGCTGGGTGCGGCACAGAGCCTGGCCTTCCGCGTGCGCGTGCAGCTGGATCCCAGCGAGCTCAGCCTGCATCCGGGCATGA
This sequence comes from Scenedesmus sp. KT-U, assembly GCA_029853055.1. NCBI lineage: Eukaryota > Viridiplantae > Chlorophyta > Chlorophyceae > Sphaeropleales > Scenedesmaceae > Scenedesmus > Scenedesmus sp. KT-U. Next base: position 25,071 of record JARWLF010000107.1, on the reverse strand, counting down.
GCTGTCGCGCTGAAATCGAAACCGCCCACGGCGAACCCGGGCTGCACGTGCCGGTGGCCGCGGTGCGCCGCGACGAGCAGGGCAGCTTCGTCTGGCGCCTGGACGCCGACCAGCGCGCCGAACGGGTGGCGGTCGAAACCGGCATGGCCAACGACTTCTCGCAGGAGGTGCGCGGCGAGCTGGCCGAGGGCGAGCAGGTGGTGGTGGGCCCGGGCCGCGCACTGTCCCAGCTGGTCGCCGGCCAGCGCCTGCGCCTGCGGGAAACGCCGTGAGCACCGACGCCACCGAGGTGATCCGGCTGGAGGCCGTGCGCAAGGCCTATCGCATGGGCGAGGGCGAGTTCATGGCGCTGGACGGCATCGACCTCAGCATCCACGCCAACGAGTACGTCGCCATTGTCGGGCCGTCGGGCTCGGGCAAGTCGACCCTGATGAACGTGCTCGGCTGCCTGGACGTGCCCACGGCTGGCCGCTACCTGCTGCGCGGTCGCGATGTCGCACGCATGGGCGAGGCCGAGCTGGCGCAGGAGCGCAACCGCTCGGTGGGCTTCATCTTCCAGAGCTTCAACCTGCTGCCGCGCGCCAGTGCGCTGGCCAACGTGATGCAGCCGCTGGTGTACCGGGTGATGCCGCGCGCCGAGCGCCGCGAGCGCGCGCTGGAGGCGCTGCGCCGGGTCGGCCTGTCCGGCCGCGTCGACCACCTGCCCAGCCAGCTCAGCGGCGGCCAGCGCCAGCGCGTGGCGATCGCCCGCGCGCTGGTCACCGAGCCGACCATCCTGCTCGGCGACGAACCCACCGGCAACCTCGACAGCCGCACCACCGAGGAGATCATGGCCCTGTTCGATGCCTTGCATGCGGAAGGCCATACCGTGCTGCTGGTGACCCACGAGCCGGACATCGCCGCCCACTGCCGGCGTGTGCTGCGCCTGGTCGACGGCCGCATCGTCGAGGACCGCCAGCAGCCGCGGCGCGCGGAGGCCCAGCATGCATCGGCCTGAGGCAAGCCTTGGACATGCGGTGCTGGAGGGCAGCCTGGCTGCCGTGGTGGCGATCCGCGCCAACGCCCTGCGCAGCGCCCTGACCGCGCTCGGCATCATCATCGGCGTGGCCGCGGTGATCGCGGTGGTGGCGGTGATGCAGGGCCTGTCCAGCTCGGTCACCCGCCAGCTCGACGACCTCGCCTCCGACATGGTGATCGTGCGCGCGTATACGCCGCAGCAGCAGCTGATGATCGGCCTGCGCAACACGCTGTCCAGCGAGGATTTCATCGCCGTGCGCGAGCGCGTGCGCGGGGTCGACCACGTCACCGCCATCCTGCTGCCGATCGGCCTGGGTGGCCAGGTGCGCTCGGCCGACCGCAGCACCAGCACCCAGCTGGTCGGCACCGACGCGCAGTATTCCAACGTGGTGCGGGTGTTCACCGATCGCGGGCGCTTCATCGCCGAAAGCGACGACGATCGCCGCCGCCGCGTCGCCGTGCTCGGACTAACCGTGGTGCGCGAGCTGGAGCTGCCGGAGGACCCGATCGGCAGCTTCGTGCAGATCGGCGGCGAGTGGTTCCGGGTGGTCGGCGTGGCCGAGTCGCGCGGCACCCTGTTCGGTTTCGACCAGGACAATTTCGTCTTCCTGCCCTTTTCCAGCCTGCGCGCGCTGCAGCCGCCGGGACAGCGCGAGGACGTGCAGATCTACCTGCGGCCCAGCGCCGACACCGACCTCAAGGCCCTGGAGGCGCAGGTGCGGCAGGTGCTGCGCGCGCGTCGCGGGCTGGCCGCCGACGCGCCGGATCCGTTCGAGTTCCAGACCGCCGAGCGCAGCCGCGCCACCTTCGACGGCATCGTCCGCGGCGTCACCCTGGTCGCCGGCGCGGTGGTGGGCATCAGCCTGCTGGTGGGCGGCATCGGAGTGATGAACATCATGCTGGTCTCGGTCACCGAGCGCACCCGCGAAATCGGCATCGTCAAGGCGCTGGGCGCCACGCCCGGCTTCATCCTGCTGCAGTTCCTGGTGGAAGCGCTGGTGCTGAGCCTGTTCGGCGGCCTGATCGGGCTGGCGCTCGGCGCCGGCTTCGCCTTCGTGCTGTCGATGGCGGTGCCGGGCATGGAGGGCGCCAGCGTGCCGCTCTGGGCGGTGCTGCTGTCCTTGGGCTTCACCACGCTCATCGGCGTGGTGTTCGGGCTGGCGCCGGCGATCAAGGCCAGCCGCCTGCACCCGATCGACGCGCTGCGCTACGAGTAGCGCAGCTCAGCCGGCCAACACGCCGGGCAGCCAGGTCGCCAGCCCCGGCATCAGCGCCAGCAGCAGGAGCAGGCCGAGCTGCAGGGCGATGAAGGGCGCCACGCCGCGGTAGAGGTCGGGAGTGGCGAGGCCCTCGTGCACCGCCCCGCGCAGGTAGAACAGGGCGAAGCCAAAGGGCGGGGTGAGGAAGCTCGTCTGCAGGTTGACCGCCATCATCACGCCGAGCCAGATCGGGTCGACTCCGAGCAGGAACAGCACCGGTGCGACGATCGGCACCACCACGAACACGATCTCGATGAAGTCGAGGATGAAGCCGAGCAGGAACATCAGCAGCATCACCGCCAGCACCGCTCCCCACTTGCCGCCGGGCAGGCCGCTGAGCAGGGCGTGCACGAGCTCGTCGCCACCGTAGCCGCGGAACACCAGGGCGAACAGCGAGGCGCCGATCAGGATGGCGAACACCATGGCGCTGACCAGCACCGTCTCGCGCGCGACCTCGCGCAGGCAGGCCAGGTCCAGCCGGCCGCGCAGCAGGGCCAGCAGGCTGGCGCCGACCGCGCCGACGCCGGCAGCCTCGGTGGGCGTGGCAAGGCCCAGCAGGATCGAACCCAGCACGCACAGGATCAGCAGCAGCGGCGGCAGCACCGCCAGCAGCAGGTCGAGCGCGCCGCGGCGGGGCAGGGCGGCCGGGTCGATGGCCGGCGCACGCTGCGGCTGCCGCCAGGCCACCCACAGCGCGTAGGCGATGTAGAGCGCCACCAGCAGCAGGCCCGGGATCAGGGCGCCGGCGAAGAGGTCGCCCACCGAGACCGTCTGCGGCGCAAAGTTGCCCTGCCGCAGCTGCGCCTGCTGGTAGGCCGAGCCGAGCTGGTCGCCCAGCAGCACCAGCACCACCGAGGGCGGCACGATCTGGCCGAGGGTGCCCGAGGCGCAGACCGCGCCCGAGGCCAGCCGCGGGCAGTAGCCGTGGCGCAGCATGGTCGGCAGCGCGATCAGGCCCAGGGTGACCACGGTGGCGCCGACGATGCCCGTGGAGGCCGCCAGCAGGGCGCCCACCGCCAGCACCGACACCACCAGGCCGCCGCGCAGGCGGCCGAACTGCGCGGCCACGGTTTCCAGCAGCTGCTCGGCCATCTTCGAGCGCTGCAGCATCACCCCCATGAACACGAACAGCGGCACCGCGAGCAGGGTCTCGTTGCCCATGATCCCGAACACCCGGTTCGGGAAGGCCTGCAGGTAGGCTGGATCAAAGATGCCAAGCACGATGCCGATGCCGGCGAACAGCAGGGCCACCCCGCCCAGGGTGAAGGCCACCGGGAAGCCCAGCAGCAGGGCGCCGCACAGGCCCAGCACCAGCAGCCCGACCATCAGCGCGCTCATGCCCGTGCCCCGCCTGCGAACGCGGCGCGCAGGCCGGCCAGCAGCTGGCGGGCCGACTCCAGCGCCAGCAGCCAGGCGGCCAGCGGGATCGCCGCCTTCAGCAGGAACAGGCCGGGCAGGCCGCCGGGCTCGCGCGAGGCCTCGCGCATCTGCCAGCTGGCGGCCACGTAGTCGAGGCTGATCCACAGCAGGAAACCGGCGAAGGGCAGCAGGAGCAGCACGTGCCCGAGCGCCTCGATGCGGGCGCGGGTGCGGACGGAGAAGCGCGCCGACAGCGCATCCACCCGCACGTGGCGGCCGTGGCGCAGGGCCCAGCCGGCGCCCAGCATGAAGGCCAGGGCATGCAGCCACTGCATGGCCTCCTGCGCCGCGATCGAGCCGCGGCCCAGCCCATAGCGCGCCACCACCAGGCCGAAGCACAGCGCCACCACGCCGATGGCCAGCAGCGGCAGCAGCAGCGCCAGCGCCCGCTCCAGCCCGCGCTGGCAGGCCGGCAGGGCCAACACCAGCCCGCCCGCGAGCGCCATCAACCATAGCGGCAGCGCAAGCCCGAGCAGCCGCAGCCCCCCCAGCCACAGGCCGAGGGCGTGGATGTGTTCGATCATGCTCTCCTCAAGCCCGGGCGCTTCCCGGTGTGCCGCGCATGTCCCGCCTGCCAGCGGCGAATCCCGAACCCCGAATCCCCAATCCCGGATTCATCAATCCCACTCGTAGAGCTTGAAGTACACCGGCCGCACCCGGTTCAGATCATCGCTGCGGTCCAGGCGGCCGTTGCCGGTGGTGTCGCGGATGTAATAGCTGGGGCCGCGCCGAGGGGTGACCTTGACCATGTAGAGCTGGCCGTTGATGCGGTACTCCTCCACCACGTCGCCTGTCTCGGCATCGCGGCGGATGTTGACCGTGGGGATATCGTCCTCGCTCGGCAGGGGCGGTACCTTCTCCGGCAAGGGCGCTTCCTCCACCGGCTGCGGCGGCTCGGCCTGGGCGGCCGCCAGCACCGGCGCCAGCGCAAGGGCGGTGGCCAGCAGGATCGGGTTCACAAGCTTCATGGCGGCAGCTCCGGCGGCTCGGATCAGTCGGCAGCATAGCGAAGCGTCCGGCCGCACGGAACACGCCAGGCCATCAGCGGGGCGACTACACTGCCGCGCATGGACAAGCTCATCCTGATCGACGGTTCAAGTTATCTGTATCGCGCCTTCCACGCCCTGCCGCCGCTGTCGAACGCGGCCGGCGAGCCCACCGGCGCCCTGTTCGGCGTGGTCAACATGCTGCGCGCCACGCTCAAGGAAGGGCCGACCTATGCGGCCTTCGTGATGGACGCCTCCGGGCCGACCTTCCGCGACGAGCTCTACCCCGAATACAAGGCCAATCGCGAAGCCATGCCGGACGAGCTGCGCGCGCAGATCGAGCCGATGATGGCGATCGTCGAAGCCCTGGGCTTTCCGATCCTGCGCGTGCCCGGCGTCGAGGCCGACGACGTGATCGGCACGCTCGCCACGCGCGCGGCGGCCGAAGGCATCGAGGTGGAAGTCTCGACCTCGGACAAGGATTTCGCCCAGCTGGTGCGGCCGGGAATCACCCTGGTCAACACCATGAGCGGCTCGCGGCTGGACGAGGCCGGCGTGGTCGAGAAGTTCGGCGTGCGCCCCGAGCAGATCGTCGACTACCTGGCGCTGATGGGCGACAGCGTGGACAACATCCCCGGCGTCGAGAAATGCGGGCCCAAGACCGCCGCCAAGTGGCTGGGCGAATACGGCACGCTCGATGGCGTGATCGAAGCTGCGCCGAAGATGGGCGGCAAGATCGGCGAAAACCTGCGCGCGGCCCTGTCGCGGCTGCCGCTGAACCGTCAGCTCACCACGATCGTGACTGGGGTCGAGCTCGACCGCGGCCCGACCGAGCTCAAGCTGCGCCCGCGCGACGTCGAGGCGCTGAAGCAGCTGTACGCGCGCTACGGCTTCAATGCGGCGCTGCGTGATCTGGAAGCCGGCAACGGCGGCAGCCCGGCCAAGGTTGCGGGTGCGGGCTCCAGCGTCGCCACCGCGGCGCCGGCCGCGGACCTGCCGGCGCAGACGCGCGGAAGCTATCGGCTGATCCTCACCGATGACGATCTCGATGCGCTGGTGCGCGAGCTCGAGGCCGCCGAGCTGGTCTGCTTCGACACCGAGACCACCAGCATCGACGCGCTGCGCGCGGAGCTGGTCGGCCTGGCCTTCTCGACGCGCGCAGGCGAGGGGGCCTACATCCCGGTGGCGCACATCTATCCGGGCGCGCCGGCGCAGCTCGACCGCGCTGCGGTGCTGGCCAAGCTCAAGCCGGTGCTGGAAGACGCCGCGAAACCCAAGCTCGCGCAGAACGCCAAGTACGACATCCACGTGCTGCGCGAGCACGGCGTCCTGCTGCGCGGGCTGGCGCACGACAGCATGCTGGAGAGCTTCGTGCTGAACTCCACCGCCAGCCGCCACGACATGGACTCGCTGGCGAAGAACTACCTCGGCTACACGCCCATCGCCTACAGCGAAGTCGCAGGCAAGGGCGCCAAGCAGATCTCGTTCGCCGAAGTCGATCTGGAGATCGCACGCGACTACTCGGCCGAGGACGCCGACATCACCCTGCGCCTGCACCAGGCCCTGTGGCCCCGGCTGGAAGCCGAGCCGACGCTGGCCAAGGTCTACCGCGAGATCGAGCTGCCGCTGGTGCAGGTGCTGGCCGACATGGAGGCCGCCGGGGTGCTGGTCGACGCCGACGAGCTGCGCCGGCAGAGCCAGGATCTTGGCCGCCGCATGCTGGAGCTGCAGAAGCACGGCTTCGAACTGGCCGGCCGCAGCTTCAACTTCGACTCGCCCAAGCAGCTCGGCGCCTTGCTGTTCGACGAGCTCGGACTGCCCGCCCTGGTGAAGACGCCCGGCGGCGCGCCCAGCACCAACGAGGAAGCGCTCGAAGCCATCGCCGATCGCCACGAGCTGCCGAAGCTGATCCTGGAGTACCGAGGGCTGGCCAAGCTGCGCGGCACCTATACCGACAAGCTGCCTGAAGCGATTCATCCGGCGACGGGGCGCGTGCACACCAGCTTCCACCAGACCGGCGCGGCGACGGGGCGGCTGTCCTCGTCGGACCCGAACCTGCAGAACATCCCGATCCGCACCGAGGACGGCCGCCGCATCCGCCGCGCCTTCATCGCGCCAGAGGGATACAAGCTGGTGGCCTGCGACTACTCGCAGATCGAGCTGCGGATCATGGCGCACCTCTCCGAAGACCCCGGCCTGCTCTCGGCCTTTGCCGGCGGGCAGGACGTGCACCGCGCCACCGCGGCCGAGGTGTTCGGCGTGCCGCTGGAGGACGTCGGCCCCGACCAGCGCCGGGCGGCCAAGGCGATCAACTTCGGCCTGATGTACGGCATGAGCGCCTTCGGGCTGGCCAAGCAGCTCGGCATCGATCGCGGCGAGGCGCAGGACTACATCGCGCTCTACTTCGCCCGCTACCCGGGCGTGCAGGGCTATATGGAGCGGGTGCGCCAGCAGGCGCGCGAGCACGGCTATGTCGAGACCGTATTCGGCCGCCGCCTGTATCTCAACGACATCCACGCCCGCCAGCAGGGCCTGCGCGCGGGCGCGGAGCGTGCGGCAGTGAACGCGCCGATGCAGGGCAGCGCCGCCGACATCATCAAGCGCGCCATGCTCGACCTGCAGGCCTGGCTGGGCACCCAGGACGGCCGCGCGCGCATGGTCCTGCAGGTGCACGACGAGCTGGTGTTCGAATGCCGCGAGGACTTCGTGGACACCCTGGTGGTCGAAGCCAAGCGCCGTATGCAGGCGGCCGCCGAGCTGCGGGTGCCGCTGATCGTGGAAGCGGGGGTGGGGAACAACTGGGACGAGGCGCACTGAACTCGCCGGGATTCCCGTCTCATGCGATTGATTTCAAAGGGTAATTGTGAGCTGTCGGGGGGGAGTGCCCCGCGAAGCGGAAGCTGAACAGACATTTAATTGTGCGCAATTGTTGCGTGCGCAGTCACGGCAGTTTAAGAAAGCATCCGTAGAATTCGCAGCACGGTCGGCGCAACGCCGGCCCCATTCACTCCCTCCCCCTTGAGTGAATACACGGAAGGTGCGGTCCCCCCAACCCCCTTCCGGCCCCCCAAGCCCCGAGTGCTCCCCCCGGCACTCGGGGCTTTCTATTTGCGGCGCCTGCGAGCGTGCGGAACCCTCGCCCCTGCGGTCGCCCCAGGGTGCCGGTGACTGCCGCAGTGCGCTGCCCGAATCCCGCGCCCAGCGCTTTGCAGGACGCCACTGGATTCGCACGCGGTGTCCCGCCGCGACGCCCGAGCGACGCCGTCGCTCTCGCGCGCTTTGACTCAAGCTCAGTCGGATAACCCGCCGCTGAACGCTTCCGACGAACGGCTTGAACTCCCGCCTCCCAGCGCCATCTCACTCCCCGACGGTGCAACGCCGTCCTCCACAGTCCGCCCTCCCCCTGGCGGACCCGCGCGGACCGACCCCTCCCCCCAGCGGTCCGCGCCCAGCCCCGGGACTGTCCCCCCAGTCCCGGGGTTTTTCTTTTGCGGATCCGGCGATCAGCGCGGCCGCTTCCAGTCCGGATAGCTCTGCTGGCGCGCGCGCGCCACGGTGAGCTGGTCGGCCGGTGCGTCTCGGGTCAGCGTGCTGCCGGCGCCCAGGGTGGCGCCCGCGCCCACCGCAACCGGCGCCACCAGGGCGCTGTTGGAGCCGATGAAGGCGCCGTCGCCAATCGTGGTGCGGTGCTTGCGCACGCCGTCGTAGTTGCAGGTGATGGTGCCGGCGCCGATGTTCACGCGCCGCCCGATCTCTGCGTCGCCCAGGTAGCTCAGGTGGTTGGCCTTGCTGCCCTCGCCCAGGCGCGCGTTCTTGGTCTCGACGAAGTTGCCCACGTGGCTGCCGGCCGCCAGCACCGTGCCCGGCCGCAGCCGCGCGAAGGGGCCGATCACGCAGGGGCCTTCGGTGACCACGCCGTCCAGCTCGCAGTGGCCGCGCACCACGGTGCCCGCCGCCAGCCGGCTGTCGCGGATCCGGCAGAAGGGGCCGATGCTGACCTCGTCGCCCAGGGCCACCTGGCCCTCCAGCAGCACGTCGATGTCGATTTCCACGTCCAGCCCGGCTTCGACCCGGCCGCGCAGGTCGAAGCGTGCGGGATCGGCCAGGCGCACGCCCGCCTGCATCAGGGCGCGGGCCTCGCGGCGGCGGTACAGGGCCTCCAGTTCAGCCAGCTGCAGAGGGTCGTTGGCGCCGAAGCTTTCGGCCGCATCGGCCACCGCCACGCAGGCGGCGCGCTCGCCGTCGCGCGCGGCCAGCGCGAAGATGTCGGTCAGGTAGTACTCGCCCTGCGCGTTGTCGGCGCGGATTTCGGCCAGCCAGCCGCGCAGGCGCACGATGTCGCAGGCGATCAGGCCGGTGTTGATCCAGCGCACCGCGCGCTGAGCCTCGCTGGCGTCCTTGTGCTCGACGATGGCCTCGACCCGGCCGTCGGCATCCAGCAGCAGGCGGCCGTAGCCGCTGGGGTCGTCCAGCTCGGCGCCCAGCACCGCCAGCGCCCCTGGCGCCGCCAGCAGCCGGGCCAGGGTGTCGGCACGGATCAGCGGCACGTCGCCGTAGAGCACGAGCACGCGGCCCTGCGCGGGCAGCACCGGCAGGGCCTGCTGCACGGCGTGGCCGGTGCCCAGGCGCTCGGCCTGCTCCACCCAGCCGAGGTCCGCCTGGTCGGCGAACGCCGCCTGCACCTGTGCGCCGCCGTGGCCATGGATGACGTGGATGCCGGCCGGATCGAGCGCGCGCGCCGCTTCGATCACATGCGCCAGCATCGGTCGCCCGGCCACCGGCATCAGCACCTTGGGCCGGCGCGAACGCATCCGCTTGCCCTCGCCGGCGGCCAGGATCAGGACGTGCAGGTCGGTGGCGGCATGGGCGCTCATGGGGGCTCGGCGGCAGCGGGACAGGCCGGCATGATCGCCACTGGCCGGTGGCCTGCCAAGCGCGGCTTGTGGGGAGGCTTGGCGGTGAGAGGCCCGTGCTACACTGATCCCGTGTCAGCAAAGGGAGCAGAAGCATGGCCAATCTCACCCTCAGCCTCGATGATGAGCTGCTCCAGAAAGCGCGCGAGGCGGCCCTGCGTGAGCACACCTCGGTCAACGCCTTGGTGCGCGAGTACCTGAAGACCTACGTCAATGCGCGGGAACGCCGTTTGCGTGCGCTTGACGCTCTGGATGCGGTTGCCGAGCGTTCGAATTCCGCCAGTGCGGAAGCCTGGAGCCGGGAGTCCCTGCATCAGCGTGAGACCGGCTGATCCGTGCGGGTGTTCGTCGATACCAATCTATGGGCCTACCGCCTGGATCAGCGCGAACCGCAGAAGTCGCGATTCATCCGCCAGTGGTTGCGCGATCTGGCCCAGGAGCATGAGATCGTCATCAGCACCCAGGTGCTGATCGAGCTGCGCTCGGTGCTGAGCCGCAAGCTGCAGCCCGCGCTGTCGTTCGAAGACACGCGCGCCGCTCTAGAAGCATTGGTCCGCTTCGAGGTAGTTCCGGCCAACGCTGGGCTGGTGCTCGACGCGCACGAGCTGGCACATGCAGAACAGCTCTCCTGGTTCGACGCGCTGATCGTCGAGGCGGCGCTGCGCTCGGGCTGCGAGCGCCTCTACTCCGAAGACTTCGGCGAGTTCAGGAGATTCGGGGCGCTGCAGGTCATGAACCCGTTCGCGCCCTCAGCGGCCGGCTGATTCTGCGGGCCCGGCGCGAACCAGTTGCATCAATCCTGCCCCGCAAACCGCACCCCGAAAAAGTTGCCGGGGTTCCAGCGCGGGCGTTCGGCGGCGTTGGCGATGTCCAGGGCCAGCACGTGGTTCAGGCGCGACAGTCGCGCCGCGCTGGGGTAGTGGATGGGCTGGTTGGCGTCGTCGTCGGGCTGGTGGTAACGGTGCCGCAGGAAGTCGTCGAGCTGGCCCAGCGCGTCCACCCCGGGGTCGCGGGCGACGATGCCGCCGTCCATGTAGACCGCGGGGATGCCCTGGCGGATGAAGGCGTACTGGTCGCTGCGCACGAACACCACCTCCTCCGGCCGCGGGTCGGCCGAGACCTCGATGCCCAGCCGTGCCGCGGCGGCGCGCACCAGCGGCGCCAGCGTGCTGTTCTCCATGCCGATCGGGATCACGTCGCGCTGGTCGGTGAGCATCACCGGCATGTCCATGTTGATGTTGGCGACCAGGCCTGCCTTGTCGACCGTGGGCCAGCGCGCGAAGTACTCGGCGCCGAGCAGGCCGCGCTCCTCGGCGGTCAGCGCGATGAACAGCTGCGAGCGCTTCGGCCGCGGCGCCTGCACCGCCTGGCGTGCGGCCTCGATCAGTACCGCCGTGCCCAGCGCGTTGTCGAAGGCGCCGTTGTAGATGTTGTCGCCGTTGACCGGCGCGCCGATGCCGACGTGGTCGAGGTGGGCCGTCAGCACCACATGCTCGGCGGCCAGCGCCGGATCGCTGCCGGCCAGGCGGCCGACCACGTTGCGGCTTTCCGTGGCGCGCAGGCGGGTCTGGCCGGCCAGCACCGCCTTCCAGGGCAGGTCGAAGGCCTGCAGCTCGCCCCGCTCCAACCGCGCGAACACCTCATCGGCCGCCATCGGCGCACCGGCGAAGATACGTTCGGCGGTGTGCGCCCCCAGGTTGGCGGTGGCACGCAGCTCGGGGAAGCTGTCGACCGGGCGGTTGTCGGCATCGCGCAGGCGCATGCCCGGCACCAGCCAGTTGCGCGCATTGCGCGCCCACGGTGACTTGGCATCGCGCTCGGGGTCGCCGAGGTAGAGCACGCCGACCGCGCCGCGCTCCACCAGGGTGGCCTGCTTGACCAGGCCCGAGCTGTAGTAGGCGCGCTCGTCGTTGGGGAAGCGGGCCGGCGCGCCACCCAGAACCACCGCGATCTTGCCGGCGAGCTCGATGCCGGCGAAGTCGTCGTGGCCGAACTCCGGCGCAGCCACGCCCTGGCCGACGAACACCAGCGGCGCCTCCAGCCGATGCTCGCTGGCGTTGAAGTTGATGCCGGGCAGGAAATCGGCCTGGAACTCGAAGGCCTGCAGCTCGCCGCTGCGCTCGCCCAGCCCATGCAGCTCCAGCACCGCGCCACCGGGGATGCGCTGGCCTTCCAGCAGGGGCACGGTCTGGTAATAGCTGCCGGTGTCGCCGCCGGGCTCCAGCCCCATCTTGCGGAATTCGGCCTCGACGTAGAGCGCGGCGATGTCATAGCCGCGGGTAGCCGCGGCGCGGCCCTCCAGCAGGTCATCGGCGAGGAAGCGCAGGTCGCCCTCGATCCGGCGCGCGGCATCGGCCTCGCTCCAGGTGGGCGCGGGCGCGGGCTGCGGCGCGCAGGCGTTCAGCGCGAGCAGCAGGGTGCCGGCGCCCAGGGCGCGACGCATGGAATGGCTCATCAGGTCTTCCCCCGTGGATCAGCCTGCTACGTTTGGGCCAAGGCGCCCGCGCCGTAAGGGTCGAAGGTCACCCCGGCCCGATCAGGGCGTGCGAAAGCCCTGGGCCCGTCGAGAGAGCGTCGCTGGGCGCCGGTGGCGGCCGCTGCAGTTGGATGTTTCCCTTGCAGGCCCTCAGACGGTGCCGCGATTGCGCCCGATCCACGGCCGGTAGAACTCGCGTACGCGGGCCATGTCGGCCTCCAGCGAGTCGGTGGTGTGCAGCAGCGGGCCGATGCCGATCACCCGGTCGGGGTAATGGAAGTAGGCGCACAGCACGGGCACCTGGGCATCGCGGGCGATCCGCCAGAAGCCGGACTTCCAGTGCTCGACGCGCCTACGCGTGCCCTCGGGCGCGATCACCAGCCAGAGCTGATCGCGCTCGCGGTAGCGCGCCACCACCTGTTCGACCACGCCGGCGGTGCTGCGCCGGTTCACCCCGAAGCCGCCCAGGCGCCGCAGCAGCCAGCCCAGCGGGCCGCGGAACAGCTCCTGCTTGGCCATGAAGGCCACGTCCACGCCCAGCGCCAGCTTCATGGCCAGGCCCCAGATGGCGTCCCAGCCCGAGGAATGCGGCGCCACGATGATCATCAGCTTGCGCTTGTCCGGGAACTCGCCGGCCAGGCGCCAGCCGCCCATCCGCAGCAGCCAGCGGCCGAAACGCTGGCCGAAGCCCGCCTTCAGGCGCGGTGACCCGGGGGGCAGCGCGCGCTCGAGTCCGACCATCGGCGCATGCGCGGGGGCATCGCTCATCCTCAATCCATGTCCATGGTGCGGGCGGCGCGCTGGCGCTTGATGCCGGCGCGCTCGCGCTTGCTGGAAAGCCGCCGCTCCTGCGAGCCCTTGGTCGGCTTGGTGGCCACGCGCGGTTTCGGTGGCTTCAGCACGGCCAGGATCAGTCCGAGCAGGCGTTCGCGGGCATCCTCCCGGTTGCGGTCCTGGCTGCGGAAGCGCTGGGCCTGGATGATCACCACGCCGTCCTCGGTGATGCGGCTGTCGCGCCGCGCCAGCAGCCGCGCCTTCAAGGCCGCTGGAAGGGCGCCCGAGTTCGCGGCATCGAAGCGCAGCTCGACCGCCGTCGCCACCTTGTTGACGTTCTGCCCGCCCGGCCCCGAGGAGCGCACGAAGCGTTCCTCGAGCTCGTCGTCCGGAATGGCGATGGAGGGCGTGATGCGGAGCATGGGCAGGGTTCGCGGGGGCTGTGGGATTGTAGCGAGCGCGTAGCGCCGGGATTCGTGATTCGGGATTGGGGATTCGAGTCGCCGCCGTTGGCTCTTGGCGCGTGCTGCCAAGCACCGCTACGAAGAGTTGTTTCCAACTGCACTGAGAGCATGTGAAAAAATCATCCGCCTACTGCGGCCGCCTCTGGCCGCCCGTGGCGGCAGCGCGCTACGCGAATTCTGCGGTCACTAGCTCGCCAAACTCCCTTGAATTCACGTACCGCGCTTTGCCACGAACGCCCAGAGACACCCTCGCTACGGCGTCTGGGTTTTTTCACACGCTCTGAGCGCGCCCGAGTCGCGAATCCCGAATCCCCCATCCCGAATCCCGGCAGGTGGCAAGGCCGCCTGCCAACCGAACCGCTCCAGCAGCGCCGCGAACTCGCCGTCGACGGGCGCTTCGATGCCCAGCCTGCGGCCGTCGGCCGGATGCTCGAAGGCGATGCGCCAGGCGTGCAGCAGCATGCGGTGGCAGCGGAACTCGGCGCGGAACAGGCGGTTGTGGCGGCCGTCGCCATGGCTGGTGTCGCCGATCAGGTGATGATGGATGTGCTTGAGATGCCGGCGCAGCTGGCGGTAGCGGCCGGTCTCGGGCTGCATCGCCAGCAGGCAGTAGCGCGCGGTTTCGAAGCCGCCCATGGGGTAGGGCAGTTCGATCGTGGCCAGCCGACGGTAGTGGCTGACCGCCGCCTTGGGCTCGGGCTTGCCCGGTGCATCCAGCGCGTGTTCGATGCGGCCTGAGTCGTCGGTCCAGCCGCGCACCACGGCCAGATAGGTCTTCTCCACGCTGCGGCCCATGAACTGCTCGCCGAGCGCTGCCGCCGTGGCCTTGTCGAAGGCCAGCAGCAGGGCGCCCGAGGTGGCGCGGTCGAGGCGATGGGCGAGGAAGCAGCGCTGGCCGAGCTGCTCGCGCAGCTGGTCCAGCAGGAATCGGTCCTCCTGCGCGGCAATCTGGCTGCGATGTGCCAGCAGGCCGGCCGGCTTGTTGACCACGGCGAGCGCCTCGTCGCGGTAGAGCAGGTCGAGCGGGGCCTCGGACATCACGGAGTTGACCTGGAAACGGCCGGCTATGATGCCCGACCCTTTCGCACCTACGAACCTCCGCCATGCAGCCCATCGACACCGTGGCCGACACCCTGCGCGGCCTGCAGGACCGCATCTGCAGCGCCATCGAAGCCGCCGACGGCGTCGCGCGCTTTGCCGAAGACGAATGGCAGCGCGCCGAAGGTGGCGGCGGCCGCACGCGGGTGCTGCGCGAGGGCGCGGTGTTCGAGCAGGCCGGCATCGGCTTCTCGGATGTCAGCGGCGAGCGCCTGCCGCCGTCTGCCAGCGCCGCACGGCCCGAGCTTGCCGGGGCGTCCTGGCGCGCGGTCGGCGTGTCGCTTGTGTTCCATCCGCGCAATCCCTACCTGCCGACCACCCACGCCAACGTGCGCCACTTCCGCGCGATGCGCGATGGCGAAGTGGTGGGCTGGTGGTTCGGCGGCGGCTTCGACCTCACGCCCTTCTATCCGATTGATGAGGACGTGCTGCACTGGCACCGCACGGCGCGTGCGCTGTGCGAGCCCTTTGGCGGCGAAGCGCGCTACGCCGCGCACAAGCGCTGGTGCGATGAGTACTTCTTCCTCAAGCACCGCGGCGAGACCCGCGGCGTCGGCGGGCTGTTCTTCGACGACCTGCACGAGGACTTCGATCGCGACTTCGCCTACCTGCAGGCGGTGGGCGAGGGTTTCCTGGATGCCTACCTGCCGATCGTCGAGCGCCGCCGCGACACGCCTTACGGCGAGCGCGAGCGCGAATTCCAGCTCTATCGCCGCGGCCGCTACGTCGAGTTCAACCTGGTCTGGGACCGCGGCACCCTGTTCGGCCTGCAGAGCGGCGGCCGCACCGAATCCATCCTGATGAGCCTGCCGCCGCGGGTGCGCTTCGAGTACGGCTACACGCCCGAGCCCGGCAGCGCCGAGGCGCGGCTGCACGACTACCTGCGCCCGCGCGACTGGCTGGCCGGCGGTTGAGGCGGCGGCTGCCGATGCCTCGGCAGCCGCTTCAGTCCGGCGGCTATCGCCTCAGCGATTGGTCAACTGCAGCTCGATGCGGCGGTTGCGCGCCAGCGCCTCCTCGCTGCCGCCGCGGTCCAGCGGGTGGTGTTCGCCAAAGCCATTGGCGGCCAGGCGCTGCGGCGGCAGGCCGTTGTCGGCGAGGAACTTGACGATCGCGATCGCGCGCGCCGCCGACAGCTCCCAGTTCGACGGAAAGCGCGGGGTGCTGATCGGCCGACGGTCGGTGTGGCCGTCGATGCGCAGCACCCAGTCGATCTCCGGCGGGATCTGCGCGGTGACCTCGCGCAGGGTGCGCGCCAGCTGGCGCAGCTGGGCCTGGCCCTCGGGGTTGATCTCGTCGGAGCCGCTGGCGAACAGCAGCTCCGACTGCACCACGAAGCGGTCGCCGACCACGCGGATGTCCTCGCGCTCGCCCAGCGCCGCGCGCATGCGCCCGAAGAACTCCGAGCGGTAGCGGGCCAGCTCGTTGACCCGGTCGGCCAGGGCGAGGTTCAAGCGCGCGCCCAGCTCCTCGATCTGCAGGTCCTTCTGCCGGGCTTCGCCCTCGGCGGTGGCCAGGGCCTCCTCCAGCCGCTGCAGCTGCTCGCGCAGGGCCAGCAGCTGGCGGTTGAGCAGCTCGGCCTGGGCGGCTGCCTGCGCCGAGAGTTCGGTCTGCGCGACCAGCTTCTCGCGGTCCTCCTCCAGCTCGGCCAGCCGCGCGGCCAGCTCGGACTCCAGCTGGCGCTTGAGCTCGGTCAGCGCGGCGATGTCCATCGACAGGCGCGCGCGCTCGGCCTCGGTCTCGGCCAGCAGGCTGGTGCTGGCGGCCAGGTCGGCCTGCAGCGCTCCGCGCGCGCCCTCGCTGGTGCTGAGGCTGGCGGAGAGCTCGCCCACCCGCAGGTCGGCGCGCTCGCGCGCGCCGCGTTCCATGTTGAGCGCCTCGGCCAGCGCCGCCAGCTCGCGGTTCAGCGCGTCCAGCGCGCGGTCGCGGCCGGACAGGGCGTCCGACAGCGCGAACTGGCCGATGCTGAACACCAGCAGCAGGAACACCAGCACCATCAGCAGCGCCGACAGGGCGTCGACGAAGCCCGGCCAGAAGTCGACGCCGCGGCGGCGGCGCGCGGCCAGCCCGCTCACGCGCCGCCCTGTCGGGGGTTGGCGGCGGCGGCGATGGTGCGGCCGAGCAGGCGGAACTCGGCGCGCAGCTCCTCGTTGAGCGCGCCGCTGCCGGCCATCGCCTTGATCGCCTGGCGCAGCTCGGCCTGGCTCTCGGCCAGGCGCCCGAGCTGGGCCGCCAGCTCGCCCATCTGCTCGGCGGCGCCGCGGCGCTCGCGCTCGCTTTCGACGATGGCGCGCTGCATCCTCTCCAGGCCGTCGGCGGTCTGCTCCAGCAGGGCCTGCACATAGGCCGGCACGCTGGCCTCGCCCTCGCCGCCGATGCCGCCGGCCGACAGCCGGGTCATGCCGGACAGCCATTCCTCCAGCTCGTTGTAGAAGCGGTTGGCCGCACGCGCGCAGAACAGGTCGGTCAGGCCCAGCACCAGCGAGCCGGCCAGGCCGAACAGGGAGGTGGAGAAGCTGGTGGCCATGCCGCCCAGCGGCTCCTGCAGGCGGTCCTTGAGCTGCTCGAACATGGCCGCGGCGTCGGTGCCGGCGGACAGGCCCGCGATGATCTGGCTGACCGAGCCGATCGTGATCAGCAGGCCCCAGAAGGTGCCGAGCAGGCCGAGGAAGATCAGCAGGCCGATCAGGTAGCGCGACAGGTCGCGCTGCTCCTCCAGGCGCAGGTAGATGCTGTCCAGCAGGTTGCGGGTCGACGCCGTGGACAGGCTGCGCGGCTTGCCCTCGTTCTTGCCCAGCATCTTGGCCATCGGCGCCAGCAGCACCGGGCGCCCGCTCGGCGGGCGGTCCGGGCCGGCGCGGCGGAAGCCTTCGATCCAGCGCACCTCGCGCTGCAGGCGCAGCACCTGGGCCAGGTTGACCGCCAGCCCCAGCGCGAACACCGCCAGAATCACGCCGTTGAACACCGGGGTAGCGGCGAAGGCGGCCGCCAGCGGGCCGGCGAGGACGATGGCCACCAGGGCGAGAAGGACAAGCACGGCAGCGATCGGGCCGAGCGCGCGCAGGGGTTGGCTCATGGGGACGGTTCCGGTCAGGGGCCCCCAGCATGACTGGGGTCCGGGGGGCTTTGTTCCCTGTTGCCTGAATGCCGGTGCCGCCCGCGCGCGCCTGCGCGCGCTCGCGCGGTGCGCTTTCACCCAAACGCGACACAAAACGCTGCGCGGAAACTTTGTCACAATCACGGGCTGCGGTCCCCCGCCGCCCGAGGATTCCCGAGCATGACTGCAGCCCAGCCTGCCCCGGCCAGCTCTTCTGCGCCCGACGGCGCCACTGCGCAGGCCGCAGCATGGGTGCGTGATTTCGCCGGTCTGCTGCTGCGCAGCTGGGACAGCGATCGCGCGCTCAGCCTGCACGAGCAGCTGGACGAGCTGGTGCACGCGGCCGATGCGGCCGGCCTGGCCGAACTATGCGAGCGGGCGATCGGTCTCTCGGCCTATCTGTGCTCGTTCGCCGAAGAAGGCCGCCAACCCGATGCCGGCCAGCGCAAGCGCCTGCTGGCGCTGTGCGAGGAACTCGCGCCCGGCGTCGACATCGAGGCCGATGCCAACCAGATCGTCGCCGCCGACGGTGCCACCGCGCTGCCGACCCTGCTGCTGATCAGCCAGGATGCCCATCTGGCCCAGGAGCTGGCCCTCCGGCTGCAGCGCAACGGCATCGACGTGCAGGCGCGCGCCAGCGTCGAGGCGGCGCTGGAGGTTCCCGCCAGCGGCACGGTCGACGCGGTGATGATCGAGGCCGCCGAGCTGCCCGAGTACGCCCGCCGCACCCGCGCCTTCGGCCACACCTACCGCAGCGAGGACCGGCGCATGTCGCTGCTGGTGCTCACCCGCGGCGACGATCCGGGCGAGCGCATGTTCGCCCTGCGTGCCGGCGCCGACGAGGTGCTGCGCCAGGCCGACGGCGTGGAGGCGCTGGCGGCACGCGTGGCCGAGGCCGTGCAGCCCGGCCAGGGCCGGCCGTTCAAGGTGCTCATCGTCGACGACGATCGCAGCCAGATCCTGTTCTGCGAAGCCGTGCTGCGCAGCCAGAACGTGCAGACACGCGCCTGCATGGACCCCGAGCAGGCGGTGGGCGCCGTGCGGGAGTTCCAGCCCGAGGTAGTGCTGCTGGACCTCTACATGCCCGGCATCGACGGCATCGAGATCGCCTCGCGCATCCGTGCCCTGCCGGGCAGCGAACTGCTGTCCATCGTGTTCCTCTCCGGCGACCACGAGCAGGACGTGCGCTTCGATGTGCTCGCCGCCGGTGGCGATGACTTCTTCACCAAGCCGATCCAGCCGCGGCATCTGGTCACCGGGGTGGTCAGCCGGGCCCGCCGCGCGCGCGCGCTGGCACGGCGTCTGGCCGGCGCCTGAGCGTCCCGGGAAGCCATCGCTTGCTGGCGTCCTCGCTGGACGCCGGTGACCGCGGAACGCGCCTCGCCTCCGCCTTGATGTCGGTGCCTTGCCCCCGTGCGCGGGGCGGCGAGCCTGTGCCCGCAACCTGAACCCAGGAGTACTGCCCTGGCGGGCAAACGCCGGGCATGACCTATGGCAGGGTGTATTTGAAGAATGGTGTTGTAGTCTACCAGCACACCACACCACGGGGACATCGACATGGAAAGCCACTTCATCCCCCGCACCGGTACCGTGCTGACGCCGCGCCCGGAGTCCATCCCCCTCACCGCGCCGCGCGCGGTCCCTTCCGATGAGCCGACCCGCGAGCGCTACCGCGGCCGTGACTTCGGCATCGGCTATGGCAACAGCAGTGGTTACGCCAGCCCCCGCCGCTACGTTTCGGGGATCGCCATCGCGCCGTTCCGGGTGCGTTGAACTTCGTCGACGCGGCGGCGTCCGAGCCGCGGCGTCGCGAATCGTGAAGGATTCGCCAAGCACCATCGCCGGCAGGACGCCGGACTTGCCGGGCAGGACTGCCCGGCCGCCAGGGATGGCGGGCACAGGGACGTGCAGGGCCAGGGACGGCCCGGCCAGGGAGGGCGCGCGGGCTTCAGTCGGCCGGGGCTTCGAGTCGGTATCCCAGGCCGCGCACGGTGGTGATCCAGGACGGGCGCCCCGCCGTGTCCAGCTTGCTGCGCAGGCGGCGGATGTAGACGTCCACCACGTTGGTCAAGGGGTCGGCGTCCACGCCCCAGACGTTCGAAAGGATGCGTTCGCGGCTGAACATCCGCCCCGGCGCGCTCATCAGCAGTTCCAACAGGGCCAGTTCGCGGGCCGTCATGGTCACCGGCTGGCCGTCCACGCTGACCTGCATGCGTTCCCGGTCGAAGGCCAGCGCGCCCACCCGCAGCAGGGTGTCGCGCTCGACCAGGGTACGCGGACGCCGCAGCAGGGCCTCGATCCGCGCCAGCAGCTCATCGAAGGCGAAGGGCTTGGGCAGGTAGTCGTCGGCGCCGCAGCGCAGCCCGGCCACGCGGTCCTGTACGCCGCCCATGGCGGTCAGCATCAGCACCGGCAGGCTGATCCGCTCGGCGCGAATGCGCTGGCACAGCTCCAGCCCGGACTGCCCCGGCAGCATCACGTCGAACAGGGCCAGCGCGAACTCGCCATGGCGCAGCAGCGGCAGGGCCTCTTCGGCACTGCCGACCGCGGTCGGCGCATAGCCTTCCGCGCGCAGGCCGCGGACCAGGAAGTCGGCCACCCGTGCGTCATCCTCCAGCACCAGCAGGCGAGGGTTCACGATGCGTCCCCCGGGCTCGCCGCGGGCAGGTAGATCGCTGCCGACAGGCCCTGCGGCTGTCGTCGTTCAAGGCCGACGCTGCCACCGTGGGCGAGCAGGATGCGCTGCGCGATGGAAAGCCCGAGCCCGGTGCCGTCGGTCTGCAGTCGAGCGGCCGAGCGGCCGCGGAAATGGGGTTCGAATGCGCGGTCGATCTCGTCGTCCTCCATGCCGGGTCCCTCGTCCTCCACGCGCAGCAACCATCCGCCTTCCTCCGCGCCCAGGCGCACCTCGACGCGCCCGCCGGCCGGCGAGTAGCGGATGGCATTGTCCAGCACCACCACCAGGGCCTGCTGCAGGCGTTCGCGGTCGCCCTCCACCCAGGCGGCATCCTGCGGAGGTTCGAAGGCGAGGCTGACGCCGCGGTGGCGGGCGACCGCCTGCATCTGCAGGCAGGCGGCCTCGGCGATCGCACCCAGCGCCAGCGGCCGGCGTTCGAACGCGTACTCAGCGGCGCCGGCGCGCGCGGCGTCGAGCAGGTCCTGCACCCGTCCGCCGAGTTCACCGGAGGCCTCGACGATGCGCCGCAGCGCCTCGCGTCCGGCCTCGCCCTCGCCGCCCTGGCGCAGGGCGATCTCCGCCTCACCGCGGATCACCGTGACCGGCGTGCGCAGCTCATGGCTGAGCTCGGCCA
Source organism: Scenedesmus sp. KT-U (assembly GCA_029853055.1). Lineage (NCBI taxonomy): Eukaryota > Viridiplantae > Chlorophyta > Chlorophyceae > Sphaeropleales > Scenedesmaceae > Scenedesmus > Scenedesmus sp. KT-U. The sequence continues at coordinate 4,257 of JARWLF010000107.1, read as the reverse complement.
GGAACTGGCGGCGCCGTGCCTCCAGCCCGGTCAGTGCCTGGTAGGCCTGGCTGACCGCACGCGTGCGCTCGCCGACGAGCGCATCCAGCTGCTCCTGCAGGGCAGCGCTGGAGGCCTGTGCCGCCGCAAGGCGCTCGGCCATCGAATCCAGCAGGGCTCCGATGCGGGCGAATTCGTCGCGTCCAGCCAGCCCGCTGCGGGCGCCGAAGTCGCCCCGGCCAAGCCGCTCGCTCAGGCGCGCGAGCGCCGCGAAGGGCCGCTCAAGCGTGCGCACGAAGTAGGCCACGGCCCCGGCGCAGAGCAGCAGCACCAGCAGGGCGATGCCCGCATTGCCCTCGCGCACCCCGGTCAGGGTGGCGCTGAGGCGGCGATCCTCGGCCGCGCTGACGGCCTCCTTGCGTGCCACCGCTGCGCGCAGCATCTCGCGCATGTCCTGGCCGCTGAGTTCGTCGAAGGCGCGGATCACGCTCCGCCACTGCTCGGCGGCGGAGTCGGCCACGCCGGGGCGATCGGCCGCCAGCACCGCACGCTGCAGGGCGTCGATGTTGAGCGAGAGCAGGTCGATCCCGGCCAGGTCCAGCGCATAGTCGGCGGAGCCGCTGCCGCGCTCGGCGAAGGCACGCAGCCGGGAAAGGCTGTCGCGCATCTGGGTGATCAGGTGGTCGCGCTGGGCGGGATCGGCCTCGCCGGCGAGCATGTCCTCCGCGAACCAGACCTTGAGCCGCTGCTTGTCACCTGCCAGCGCCAGGTACTCGGCCAGCATCAGCGTTGCGGTCAGGCGCCGCTCGGCGTGGCTGGCGGCCGCCTTGGCGCCCCACCAGGCGGCGACTGCCTGCCCGAGCGCCAGCGTGGCGACCAGGGCGAAGGCCAGCGCGAGTCGGGTGCGGATCATCTCGTTGCGTGTCGTCCATCCAGGGGGCGCAAGCATGCCCGGGCGACACCGTGCAGGTGTCGAGGCAGCGCGAAGCCGCGTCCGGATCCGGACGCGGCCTGCTCAGGTCGCGGGTGGCCGTCAGCCTGCACTGTGCGGCAGCGAGGAGTGGTGCAGCACGATGCGCAGCGTGCCCTCCGAATCGCGCAGGAAGCTCCAGGTCTTGTCGACCGTGGTCACCTCGCCGTCGCCGTTGGTGATGCGCACGTTGCCCATGGTCAGGGCCATGTCGCCGTTGATCTTGACCGCGGCGTTCTCGGCTTCGCAGGCGGTCCAGCCCTTGAGCGCGAAGCCGCTGTCCTGCGGGAACGCCGGGTTGCCGCCAACGAAGTAGGCGAGGGCGCCCTCGCGGGTGGTGCGGAAGGTCTGCGGAGCCACCGTCAGGGTCGGCTTGAACAACACCGGTCCGAGGTTGTAGCCATAGGCGCCGTCGAGCACCTGCTCGGCCAGCGCCGCCGCCGCCTCGCGGCCCTGGGCGGCATGGGTCTGGCTGATCTGGACCAGCGCGGCACACCAGGCCTGCTGGGCGGCAAGCACGTCGTCCTTGCCAAGGGCTTGGCTGGAGGCGGGCGCGGCGGCCTGCGCCGAGGCAATCAGGGCAAGTGTGGCGGCGGCGGCGAAGGGGGCGGTCAGTCGGGGCATTGTTGTTCTCCGGGCGGGGTGGGTGGCGGCGCTGGTCGCCGACGCCCTGCATTCCACCCGAGCCCCATGAAGCTCCCGTGGGACCGGAATGAATCCGGATGCCGGATTGCATTAACGCCTGATGACAGGGCTCAGCCGTCTTCCGCCAGCGCCTTCAGGCGCGCCAGGCCGGACTCGAAATCCGGCCCGACCAGACCGTCCATGAACAGCCCGAACCAGCGGTTCAGGGGGTTGCCGCCAAGCTCGCCGGCATTGGTCCAGGTCAGGCGCACGCCTTCGCCCGCTGCATCGATGCGGAGCACGCCGCGCGACTCCATGCCGTAGTCGGGAAAGCGCAGGACATAGTCGATACCGCGCCCCGGCTCGGCCGCGACGAACTCCATCTCGCCGTTGCCCTCGCTGGCGCTGCGCCAGGCCCAGGCCGCGCCGACGCCGGACTCCGGGCCGGAGTAGCGGATCTGCATGTCCGGGTCGCGTGCGTTCCATGCCGACCAGCGCGTCCACTGGCGCGGCGACGCCACCAGCGCGTGCACCCGCTCGGCAGGCGCCCGGATCTCGATCGAACGCTCGATGCTGAAGCTGGCCGGCAGCACCATGCCGATGCCGGCGAGCAGGAGGACCAGGGCCAGTACCCCGCCCAGCAGCCAGCCGAGGATTCTCATTCGCGGTTCCTCCAGGGTTCGGGCGGAGGCGGGCGATCAGCCCACGTAGCCGGCCAGCACGAACAGCGCCAGCACCGACAGCCAGACCAGCAGCACGCGCCATGCCAGCGCCATGGCATCGCGCAGTTCGCGGGTGGAGCCGAGGTCGCCTGCGGGCTCTCCGTCGGCTTCGGCTGCGGCCAGGTCCTCGCGGACGCTGGCGCGCGCGCAGGCGTCGAGGAATCCGAGGTCGAAGGGCGCGCGTCCGTCTTCGCGGGCGGCATGCCAGTCACGCCAGGCCGCCAGTACCGCATCGAAGTGGGCGGCGAGCGCCAGCGCCAGGCACATCAGGTGCGCGGCCGGCCAGTCGAGCAGGCCGGCGACGCGCTGGATCGGCTCGCGCTGGGCCTCGGGCGCCGCCGCCCGCTCTGCGGCAAGCAGTTTGGAGAAGCGATACAGCAGGGCCCCCGGCGCACCCAGCAGAAGGAACCAGAACAGCACGCCGAACCAGCGTTCCAGGCCCTGCCGGAACACCGTCCGTACCCAGGCGGTGGCACTGGCATCCGCGCCGAGCTCACCCTGCGACAGCGCGCGAGCCGCCTCGGCCCGGCTGTCCGCATCGCCGGCGCTGGCCAGCGCTTCGACGTCGAGATCGAGGTCGCGCGGCCCCCAGCACAGGAACAGCACCGCCAGCTGCAGCAGGAAGCCGAGCAGGCCGAACAGCCAGCCGCCGACCAGCCACTGCAGCCACCACAGCAGCAGGGCCGGCCCCAGCAGCCAGGGCAGCCAGCCCCAGGCCGAGCCCAGCAGCGACTGGCCTTCGCCGCGGGCAAGCGAGCCCGCCAGCCAGCGGCCGATATCGGCATGGCGGCGCAGCGCCTGCGCGGCCGGCGCCAGATGATCGATCACCAGCGAGAGCACCACCGCCACCAGAGCCGCCGCCATCTGCTGTCTCCGTCCGCCCGCCTGCGGGGCGTTTCCCGTGGCCTGCCAGCGTGGCGCAAGCGCCACGGTGCCGCAAGCCTTGCAAGGGCATACGCAGGCGCACTGTTGGCAGCCAGCACCGGTGAGTGCTGGCGTGACTTCGGCATGCCGGCTGCATATCACTCCCGCGGGACGAGGATGTGCGAACGACGGAGGTGGGTCATGGCGAAGTTGTCGACGGGGTTCCAGGCGGGCAGCGCCACCGAGCTGTGGCAGGCACTGGTGCGCGAGGGCGAGCGCCGCGCCGGCGCCGCCCTCGATGAACACAGCGAGAGCTGGCTGGTGTTCACCCTGATGCGCCACCTCGGCAATGCACGGCTGGCTGAACCGGCGATGGCCATCGAATACCTGCAGGCCCTGCAGTGTCGGGGCCGTCTGCGCAGCCTGGCCCTGCAGGACGTGGGCGAGCGGTGCCTGCTGATCGCCGGACTGTATCCGGAGCTGGCCGAACGGCGGCGGGTCGGACTGGGCTACTACATCGAGCTGGGCCAGGGCGCCTTCCAGCAACTGGCCGATGAGGCGCGGCAGGCGCTGGCCGCGCTTTACGCCGGGCTTGCCCGCGAGTTCGCGCGACTGGTGCGGATCCTGCTGGAGCTGCGCGGCCTGTCCGGCCAGACCCGGACGTTGACGCCGCTGGAGCTGCACGAACTCAGTCTGCGCTGCGGCCCCGATGCCGCGGCCAGGGCCTTCGCGGGAGCCGTGCTGATCGGCGAGGCCGGGCGCGCCTGATTGCGGTTCAGGCCTGAGAGCATGTGAGAACCATCCGCCTGCTGCGGCCGCCGCTGGACGCCCGTGGCGGCAGCGCGCTACGCGAATCCTGCGGTCATTTGGCCCACCAAACTCCCTTGGATTCACGTACCGCGCTTTGCCACGAACGCCCAGCGACGCCCTCGCGACGGCGTCTGGGTTCTCACACGCTCTGAGCCTTGATTCCGCAGTTGACCGCTTTCGACTTCGAGCAAACCTTTGATGCCGTTTGAGTTTGCCGCCATGACCAGCTCTCCCCTCGGGTGAGGGCCGCTACGCGCCCGATAGCACGCCTGGCCGCCCGTCTGACTG
>JARWLF010000106.1:0-34699 GCA_029853055.1 Scenedesmus sp. KT-U | reverse complement strand
CGAGTACCGTCAAATGAGGCAGACGGAGGTCTGTCGAGGATAAACGCAGAGGAGGGTCGTTGAGAGGTTCAATCAGGCAGAACGAGGCATTTTCGTACTGTCGAGATAACCGTCGCCGAAGGGATGTACCCACAGGAAGCGGTGATGGGCGGCGGCGACGTCGAGATAGGTCGCGTGGTCGCGTGAACGGCCATAGACCGCGTCCATACGCGCGAGAAACCGCGGCAGAGATCCGGGGCTGACGGCGACGTGGCGACCGACCGCGACGCCGTGGCGACGCAGGGCGCCCGGAACGAGGACGAGCGTGTGCCGCCCGTCTTCGTCGGGGAGGAGGCGAAGGCTCTCCGGGACGCGAGAAAAGAAGGCTCGGTGCAACCTCGAGAGCGTCTCGGACGACCAAGGATCGCCGTGCTCACCAAAGAGCCCCTCCTCGTGCGTGGCGACGAGGGCCAGCGCCTCCTGGCGCAGAACCTCCTCGTCGCCTGGAGAGACGAGTGCTTCGAGCGGCAGGTGGTGGCCTTCGATGCGGTTGCTGTAGAGGCTCTCACACACGACGATCGCATGGGCGAGCGCATCGACGAGAGGCGCGGGCAGGGATCGTGTCACGGCGCGCGCCTGTGCGTCGAGCCTTGCGGCGAGTTCCACGAGAAGCCGATGCTCGTCGCATTCCGTCGAGACACGCAAGGGCTCGAAGAGGTCCGTCGACTCGCCATCGTCCCACATCGTCTCGATCCTAAAAATCGTCGCCTGTTTTCGTCGGACAGGCGGATTCCAGTCCATCGCATGTCTAAGAGATGAGATACAATCGCATCTGTAAAAGCGCAAGCCCCACGAGAAAGACCATGGCCAACACGCCACAGATTCTCTCGTCGCGCCCGGTCAGCGATCGTGGCGTGACGTTTCACTTCAAGCATTCCTTCGTCTCGAAGAGTGCCGGCGCCCGCACGCCCGCGGCCGCGCATCAGAGCTACATCGAGCGCGATTCGGCGGCGGATCGCGACGGACAGGACGTCATCAGCTTCGGCACGATCGGATCGGATCCGAAGGCGCGGCGCGCGTTCTGGCGCAAGCTCGAAGAGGCCGAATCGCTGCGCGGACGGGTCCAGTGTCGCATGGTGCTCGAGATCCCCCACGAACTCGACCGTGAGGCTCGCAAGGAGCTCGCCGAACGCTTCTGCGGGATTCTCGCTGCGCGCGGTCTGCCCTATTGGTGTGCGCTGCATGCGCCGACCGAGCGCAACGATCGCCGCAATTACCACATGCACATCGTCTATTCAGACCGCCCTGCGGACCGGCTGGCCGACGGACGCTGGGATTTCGAGATCGTCGAGCGCCGTCGCTACAAGAACAGGGGCGAGCGCCCCGTGCGACCCTACAAACAGAACAAGGACCGCGATGCACGCGGGCCCGACTGGGTCAAGACCCTGCGGACCGGCTATGCGACGTTCGCCAACGAGATCCTCGCCCGGTCGGGAGCAGCCAAGCGCCTCGATCCGCGGCCCTATTCCGAATCGGGCGTCGCCAAGGAGCCGACCACGCATCTCGGACCGCAGGCATGGTCGCTCGAGAAGGCGGGATCGCCGACGCGCGCGGGCGCCGTCAACCACGCCAAGGAGATGCTCTTCCGGACGACCGCCTGGTCGGCGCTCGCGATCGCGCAATGGAAGCGCGTCGAGACCTTGATCGTGGACACGGTCGAGATGATCCGCGCCCATCCCGTTCTCAAGAAGGCCGGCACGGCCCTGAAGAATGCCGCGCTTCGCTATCGCGATCTCACTCTGGCCCTCTTCACGAAGAGACGCGAAGAGGAGACCCATCGCATCCTGCGCGAGGCGCTCGTGCTCGGCGACGAGCGGCGGCGTGCCCATCTCGTCTCGGGATCCCTGCGCGATGCGGTTCTCGACCGCAAGGCCCGGGTCTCGACTCCCGCCGAGATCGCGGCGATCGAGACGCGCCTCGAAGCGGCGCGTCCGCAAGCCGACGCCCACAAGCGCGCGGCCGCGCGCGCTCGCGCCGAGCGCGATCGACTGCGCGCCGAACAGGCCGAGGCCGAACGACGCCTCGAGACGCGCAAGCGCGAATTCGACGAACAAGCCGAAAAGATCGGCGCCAAGCCACCTGCGCGACGCAACGAGCCCGAGACCTGGGCGCGCACGCTCGTCGCGCGCGAGAGCTATCGCGGCCTGCACGAACCGATCCGGGTCCTGCCGCTCGGCTCCGAGCGCCGGCCTCCCGAGGCCTCGGCGCGCGAGCTCGCGCGTTTCGACGAGGCGCCGAGCGCCGATGCGGTCGCTCGCTTCGTCTCGCGATTCGGAAAACGAAAACTCTCGGATCTCGAAGTGATCGTCGGAAACAACGATGCGGCGATCGTCGGCATGACCGATCTCGTCACGAGAACGGCGCACATTCGGGCGTCGCGTCTGTTGACGATGATGATCGAGAAGCGTCGCGAGCGCGACAAGGTGCAGGTCGTCGAACCGAAAACAGAAAAAACATCCGCGGGCGGCCTTGACATCTGACAGTCACGACCAATACTCGCAGACATAGGCTAGACCGCGCCGGCAACGAACGACGCGGGAAGGTCGAGATACGAGCCGACGGGCGCTGTATCGTCTCCACACCACTCGAGCCGGATCCGCGAGGGTCCGGCTTTTTTTTTTCGAGCGAGCGCATGTCGGCGCGAGGTCTCGACCCTCCCGCGACGCATCGATTTCGTGTTTGTTCGACGGCCCGTTCTGCCTTGCGGGCCCGTGCTTTCCATATAGGCGCAGGGTCTTGTCCCGCAAGGCGTTCGGGGATTTTTTTCAGGCTGTCGCGGAGCGCCGGAGAACGTGCTTACGAGAAGCTTGCGGGGGTTCGCGACAGCGCGTGGCGCGGACGGTGCGGCGATGATAGAGGCATCACGCACGAGAGCGCGAGCACCAAGCAGGCGACGTCTGGGCAAGACCACATGTCCGCCGAACGCATCCGCGGCGACATGTCGTCAGCGGGACGACGCGAGCGCCTCTCGATCGTCACGACACCCGGAGAAACCGGCATCGAGCATTCTTTTGCGCGATGTGGTAAAGAGAGTGTGAACGAGCGGCGTGCCCGTTCGACAGCGCCGCTCTCGCGGTATCAGAGACCGACGCCGCCACCACTTCCGGGGTTTGCCATGGTCGCTCCTTTCTCTCGATCGGGTTCTCCATGAGCATAGCACGAGTGCCGGCGACGAGAGCGCTCGACCGAAGAAGTGTGGAGCCGCGAGAGAAACGGGTGCGGGGATCGAAACGGCAGATCTCGAAACGAAAAGACCCGGGTGCTCTCGCATCCCGGGTCCGACCTCGTTCGCGTGACGATCGCCCGATCAGGGCAGACGCCTGCCGCGGATACCGTCGCAGGACGCGACACGTCCGTTGGCGCATTCGACGCGCCGGCGCACTTCGGGGCTGACGTTCATCGGAATCGGGATGAGTTGCGGCTCCTCGATCACCTGGGCGTCGGGGCGATGCGGCGGGAGGGGTGGCGCGAGATAGATGACCGGCGCGGGCGCTGCACTCTCGAAGGGGATCTCGCGTACGGCAGGCGGTGGCAGGACGGCCGTCTCGACGTGACCGTGATCGGCGAAGGCCGCGGGCGAGATGTCGAGGGGCGTGCCCTGCGCCCCGGCATCGTGAGGCGTTCCGAAGATGAGCGCGACGCCGATGGCCGCGACGAAAACCGATACTGCTGCGATCATGATGTCCCCCGATCAGGCTGATTCTTCTTCTTTGTGATTCTCGTAGTATTCGTTCACGATGCGAACCTGCTCTTCGATTCCCATGATGAACGACGTGACCTTCTGCATACATTCTACGACGTAGGCAGGCGTGATCAAAGCCGGATTGTCCGCCACGACGAGGCTCGCGGCACCCTCGGTGGCGAGGTCGTGAAGATTGCCGTAATCCTCCTCGCCGATGTTGCGGGCGCGCTCGCGCAGGAAGGTGGTCACGCTCGCCGAGAGTGGCGGCAGTCCCAGTGCCTCGAGCGGTTCTTGGATCTGGGATCGGAACACCGTCTGGTCGAAGACGACGATCTTCTTGCGTCGCGCGAGTGCCGAGATCTGAGCGAGGTCGCTCGTGACCACGATCTGTCCGGCCTCGGCGCGCGAGCAGTAATCCGGCCCGCTCTCGTTGAAGGTGATCTCGCAGACCGCATAGAGGCTCTCCGACTTCGCGTCGCCCCAGGCGTCCCTGCGCATGGAGGCTATGTCGGCCGGCGTGACGAGGAGCAGACCCGACTTGGACTTCAGCGCCTCGCGCAGATCGATGTCCTTCTGGCGCGAATTGGCGGCGGCACGGATCTGCTGCAGCGGCATCGGCGGAGCCGGCAGGGGCCCTGTGCGCGTGCGCGTGTTGAAGACCTTCTTGGCGATGTCCGGATATTTGAAGAACAGCGCCGTGTCGGCTTTGATCGGCCTGTTGGTGAAGTTCTGCACGATGAGGATGTGCTTGTCGTTGGGAAGCGACATCAGATCCGAGGGCTTCAGGAGCTCGACCTTCTGCCAGCTCTCGGACTTGCTCTTCTTGTCCTTGCCCTTCGGGATGAAGTCCTCGAGGCTGATGTCGGTGAAAACGCCCTTGGCCTTGTTGCCGCCGCCACCGCCACTCTTTCCGCCGCCGGAATAGGACTCGCTGCGATAGGTCATGTTGCCGACCATGCGCGAGATACGTTGCGCCGTCTGGTCGTTGTTCTGCGAGAGGACGCACTTGACCGCCGTCGTCGAGATCATCGTCTCGACGTCGTCCTTGGAATACTTCGACGAGAACTGAGCGAAGTCCTGACCGACGATGACGTAGTTGACCTCTTTCGAGCGACCCACGGCCGGGCCGTTGACGACCGTCTGCTCGAGCTTCGGCATCTGCGGCGCCTCGTCGAGGAGGAAGGTGAAGGGCAAGGGCCCGACCCTGTTGCCGCGATCGTCGACCGTGTTGGGGCCGTTGGCGACGAGGTAGGAATTCGCGAGCTCGATGAAAAGGCCCGAGATGACCGACAAAACCTTGGCGTCTTCGAGCGACACGCAGATGTAGATCGAGACGGGCTCGTAGTCTTCCGGCTTGTATTGCGGCCGATAGCCGGGCTTCTCACGGGCTTTCTTGGCCTCGCGCTCCTGCGCCACCTGGCTCGGCACGCCGCGCAGATCGGCGAAGTCGATGTCGGACTTGGCGGTTCTCTGACGCACCGCCTCCTGCCTGAAGATCGACAGGGCCTGCTCGATCGTCACGAGGATCGAGCCGCGCGTCCGGTCGGGAGCGTTCATGAGCTTGATCATTTCGTTCAAGCAGCGCGGGACGAACGGGCCTTCGCGTCCCTCGCGCTCGGCGCGCTCGTTCTCGATGCGAGCCTCGGCGATCGCCTCGCGGAAGACCTCGCGCATCGGATCGTCGCCGCCCTCCGTGGTGATGCTCTGGATCTCCGTGAACCAGTCCACCAGCATCGGGAAGCTCGCCTCGTCCGAGCCGCGCCACTTGTCGGGAATGCGATTGTAGTTACGGCTCTCCATCTTGCCGACGATGAAGTAGATCAACCCAGTGATCGCCGCACGTGCCGACGCGGTCCAGAACTTGTCGCCGGAATTCGCGTCGGGGCAGAGGACGTTGGCGAGACGATCGATGTACATGTCCCGCTGGGTCGGGTTCTTCGGCATGGAGCGGTTCGAAAGCGGATTCCAGGACGGGTAATAGACCGGCACCGTCCGAGCGAGGCCGCTCACCTCGTCGCGGACGATCTCGCCTTTCTCGTCTCTGAGGAGAATGTCGGGCGAGACGAACGGCAGCTCGTATTCCTCGACGAGACGCCCGTCGGGTTGGTCGGTGGCCGACCACTTGAACTCGAAGCACGGTCCGAGGCGATTGCGCCAGCCCGAGGTCAGGGTGAACAATTCGGGCTTCATGTCGTGGACCATGATCGATACGCGGTCCATGTTGACGATCGACGGCACGATGAAGCCGACCGTCTTACCGGTGCCGGGCGGTGCGAGCATCAGGACCGACAGGTGGTTCGTCAGGCGCAGCATCTTCTTCTTGAAGAAGCCGAGCACCATCAGATCGCCGCGCTTGTTGGAGATGATGTTCGCCTTGTCCATCCGCTCGATGTCGGTCTCCTTGGCGTAGTGCGCATCACCGAAAATGTTCGGTGTCTCGTTGTACTTGAAGATCGAAGTGATGATTACCCAAGTCATCAAAGCGAGGAAAAACGGATAGACGAAATAGATAAAATGCTCCATCGGACCGATCGTCATGAGGCGATTGAACAGCACGATCCAGTAATCGTTGAAGAACACGTGCGGGTAGGTACTGAACATGCGGGTGAAGAACACGCCCACTTGGCTGAAGCCGAAGCCCTGCGTGGCCAGATAAACGGCCGGCATGGTCAGCATCGAGACGAAGAACAAGAATCCGGCAATGACGCCAGCCCACACTTTGGTCTTCGAGGCCTTCTTGACGTCCTCGTAGGCACCGGCGTCGTCGAGGTTCTTCTCGTAGTCCACGGCTACACTCCGAATGAGGCGAGACTGGATACCCGATCGGGCCCTGCTCGAAAGGATAGCACCGCGCACCGCGCATCGATGCGCGCCGCGCGGTGTCTTCGTCGTGTCGAGGGCGCCTGTGTCACCAGACGTCGGGCGGCGCCGAGCAATAGACGATCAGATTGCGAGCGTCACGCCACCAGCACGTATTGCGAATACGGGGGATCTGGCTGACGTGATCCATGACCCTTATTGATCGATAGTAATTCGTGCCATTGCCCTGTGGGGCATGATTGACGATGATCGACTGCAACACCTGAAAGACCAACCCGTTCGTCGCCGTACATTCCCAGACAGGATTACCGAGAATCCGAAAGACCCTGTTGCCGCGCGAATCCGTCTCGAAGCTCGTGCGCGGATCGACGAGCCTGCAGCTCTGGACGGAGGGGGTACGAGCGAAATTCGCCCAGAAGCGCGCCTGATAGGCGGGCGACGGCATACCGTTGATCTCCATCGGCAGGAGAAGGTGCCCGTCGCCACAAACGAGCGTATTCACGTCCCAGTCGCTGGGGACGCCGTTCCAAGGGGTCAAGCGATAAGGCACGGGCCAATCGTCGGACGACTGGAATCGAATGATGCGGCAATGCGGCGGCGCGCAGGGCTGCGTGTTGCAGGCCTGCGTCTGAACGGACGAGCCGGGGCAGGTATTCGCGCAGACCTGCGTCGAGACGGGACGCACGGCGATGCCCGAACACAGCGCGTCGGGAGCGAGGTTGCCGTTCGAATCGCGGCACTCGACTGCGCGCGCCGAGACGCCCGACGTGTTGGCGCAGAACATCTGCCGCGTCTGCGTGCCGCCGCCGCAGGTGGCCGAGCAGGCACTCCAATCGGAGGCCGCCATCCAGCTCGGCGAGGCCGAACAGCCGCCCCAGGGCCCTGTCGTCCAGGAGAAGGTCAGGTCGGGCGCGAGGACGCGCACCGAAACGGTGGCGGTCGAGAGCGCGCCCGAGACGTGGCGGACGGTGTAGGAGAAGCTCGTGTCGCGATGCGAGCCGTGCGGCATACCGGCGAAGGCGCCTGTCGGGTCGAAGCGGACCTGACCGCCGACGATCGCCGCGGTGCCGCCCGCGGACGGTGCCGTCACCGAGACGAGGGTCATCTCGTCGCGACGACCGAAATGATCGTTGGCGAGGACATCGATGAGGACGGGCGCGTCGAAACGCGTCGTCGCACTGTCGGGCTCGGCCGAGAAACCGTTGACGACCACGATGACGTCGGCATTGTCGGTGACGCCCATCGGGCCGCGAATCGTGTAGGTGAAGGACACCGTGTCGCTGTCGCCGGAGCGCAGAGGGGAGTGCTCCGGCCCCGGCGTGAAGCGGATCGTGTCGCCGACGATCGCTGCCGAGCCGCGCTGCGGCTGGCTCAAACTCGTGATCGTGACCTCGTGGCGGGCGCCCGGCAGATGGTCGTTGGCGAGGACGTCGATCGTGACCGGCACGTCGCGATAGGTGCCGGCCGCGTCCGTCAGGATGTCGTCGTCGGCGTGGAAGCCGAGCACGCGGATACGCGCTTGCGCCGAGCCGCGATTGCCGCGCGGATCCTCGAGTATGAACGGGAAGGCGACGAGCGCTTCCTCCCCCGATCGGAGAATGTCGAAATCACCCTGCGGGTGAAAAGTCGCACCCGTACCGTCCAGCGCCAGACGGCCCGTCCCGAACGAAGAGACGCTCAAGGAACGGCCGGCGGACTGAACGGACATGACCCGCACGGGGCCAGCCTCGACGACACGGAAACCGACGAGCAGCGGTCGATCCTCCGTGGCGATCTCGTCGCGGGGTGCGATGTAGTCGCGGTCGAGCGACTGAGCGCCGGCCGGCGCGATGAACCCGTCGTTCGACACCCGCTCGATGAGCGTGCGGGCGCCCTCGGCGAGATCGACCGAGACGGGGATGCCGCGATAGGTGATTTCCGTCTGGTCCTGCGGCAGGACGCGGGTGATCACGCAATCGCCCCCGACGAGGGCGCCCGCTTCGCAGGTGCGATCCTCGATGAAGGTCGTCAGTCCCGCGACGAGGAGCGGCACCCCGATCGCGAACGCGATCAGGATGACGACGTATTCGATCGTCGAGACGCCGTCTCGGGCCGATAAGTACCGCATGAGCGCAAACCTTTCGAGACGAGTTTAGCGTCTCGTCGGTCGCGATGCGTCACGGCATCCGCAATTCGAGCAGAGGTGCGTCGAACAGGATCGCTTCGGGTGCGTGACGCGCGAGCTCTTCACCGAGACGCACGCGCGAAGACGCGTAATCGGCATCCTCGAAAGCGCGCAGGATGTCCTTGAAGCGCCCGATCGCATTGAGCGCCACGATCTTGTGCTCGCGCGAGGCCCGTTCGACGCAGGCGACCGTCAGGCACACGAACCCGTCGAGCGCACCCGGTGCGTGGAGGCCGTAGAGCGGCACCACGATGCTCGGGACGCCTTCGATGCGTGCCAATCGCACCCGGCGCTCCTCGAAGGCGCTGGCGAAGACGCCGGCGAGCGCGGAGGGCGCGCGATAGCGCGACAGGGACGACGGAATGGCACCGCTCTGCGCGGCGAGCTTGAACCAACCCGAACCGTCGGCGACGAGCAGGCACGCCGTTTCGACGCGCTCGACGAGACGAGCGAGGCCGGCGAGCGTGCGTCTGTCGTCGGAAGCGATCCTCTCGTCCTCGATGCCGACCCGCGCGATGGCTTCGCGCAGGCGCGCATCGAGGAGGTCGTCGGGTCGGCTCGTTCCGACGGTGACGGTCTTGGCCTGGTGGCGAATGGTGTCGATCGGCCGGCTCGTCTCCTCGTAGACCTGGCGGACGATCTCGAGACTGTCTCGCGCCAGAGCGAGCGCCGCGGAGAGGTCCTCGCCGGCGAGTGCGGTTCCGATCCGCCTCGCGGTGCGTGCGAGGCGGGCGATATCGCGGGCGGCGAGGCCCGAATCGTAGGCGCCGTCCGCCGCGCGCGCGACGATGTCGTCGAGGAGCGCCAGGGCGGCGCGGACATGGTGGCGTTCACCCGTCGCGACGAAGGCACCGAGGTCGCGCACGACCTCCTTGACGGGAAGCGCGCCCGCGTCGATGGCGCGTGCGGCATGGAAGCCGAACAGGTGTCCGGCGACGGCCGCGAGCACGAAAGCGAGGTCCGAGCCGATGGCGGGCAGCGCGATCACCCGTTCGGCGTGACGTGCGAATGCCTCGGCGGCCTGACCCTCGGTGGCGAAGACGATCGGGCGACCGTTGTGGGCCTTGAAGATCGCCACTTCCTTGGCGACGTCGCTCAACGTGGACGGCTCGAGATCGTTGGCGATGACGAGGGTCAAGGGTTCGGTCGACAGATCGATGTGTTTCTTGTCCTCGGTGAAGTCGACCGGAATCGACTTGTAGCAGAGCTCCGAGAGCTTGATGCGGATTTCGAGTGCCGCGACGTGATTGGCGCCCGACCCCGTCACCGCCCAATAGCGTGCCCGCGGCGCGAGGGCGCGGGCGGCCTCGGCGATGACCTCTTCCCCCTCGAGAACCTCGCGCACGAGGTCCGACAGGCGCTCGAGATCGGCGATGCCTCGCACGAGCGTCTCCTCGCTCGAGGTTCCCATCGCGTCGCCGAGGAAGAGGGCCGTCAGCTTGCCCGCGGCGAGCTGCGCGTAGAAGGCCTTGGTCGAAGCGACGGACATCTCGATGTCGCGCCCGTCCGACGTGTAGAGCACCGAATCGGCCTTGTGGACGAGGTCGGAGTTGCGACGATTGACGATGGCGTGCACGAAGGCACCGCGTGCGCGGGCGAGATCGACCGCACGATTGGTGTCCGTCGTCGTGCCCGATTGCGAGACGGCGATGACGAGAGCATCCGCGAGATCGAGGGCGTCGATTCCCGCCGAGAACTCGGAGGCGCGCATGGCCCGCACGGGTACGCTCGTGCCGTCGCCTCCCGACAGGGCGCGTTCGACGAGATGGGCGATACCCACCCCGGCGACACCGGCGGTTCCCTGGCCGATGACGAACACGCCCGAGAAACCCGAACGCGTGCGCATCCGCAAGGCCGCCCAGATGTCGTTCGCGAGGCCGTCGAAGCGGACGCTCCCCTCGAGCCTGCGATAGCGTCCACGCAGGGTCTTCTCGATCGATTCGGGCGCGTCGTGGATCTCTTTTTCGAAGAAGAAGTCGAACCGGCCACGATAGATGTCGCGCGAGAAGATCTGGATGGTGCCGGGTCTGCCTGCGAGGTTCTCTCCGGTGGCGGCGTCCCTCACCTCGGGTGCGTCGGATCGCGACGTGAGCCGGGCGACGCAGCCGGCGGGTGAGCTCGCCGCGAGATTGTAAGCCTCTCGTGCGAGCGTCGCCAATCCGTAAACCTCGGAGGCGAACATCCAGCCCTCGGCGAGGCGCGCCGCGTAAAGGCCCTGTCCCGATCCCTTCTGAGCGAGAACGACGTTGCCTGGATGGACGGGGTCGAGGCCCGCGATCGCCATCGACCCCTCGAGATGCGGAAGCGCTTCGCCGAGCCTGGCGAACGGATCGTTGTTCTTGGCGACGAACCGGCAGGAAATCGGGATGATCTTGGTGTCGGTGGTGATCTGTGGCGCAATGCTCCAATTACCCTCGCCGAGCAGGTCGCGCTCGAGGGCGTGATGGTTGTCGATGTCGCCGTTGAGGACGAACATCGCGCCGAGTCCCTGCGTCTGCGGCGTGTCGCCGAGGAGCGACGCGTTGTGGGGATGGCAGTTCTCCATGGAGATGACGCCGCTCGAAGCCCAGCGCGTATGGGCGAGGACGTCGACGCGCACGCTCTTCTCGGCGAGTGCCCACAAGAGCCGATCGGCGGCGATGGCCTGTCTGAGGGCCGCGCCGTTGTCGCCGAGGCGCCCGATGAGATTCGCCGTCTTGTAGACGAACCCGACGACGACCGTACCGTCTTCCGCGCGGGCGAGACTGACGGCCCCGTGACGGGCGTGGATCTCGCCGAGACGCCCGTCGAGCTCCCGCCGCAGAACGTCTGACAGATCCTCTCGTGAGAACGCACGCAGGCTCGTCTGCACGACGATGCCGGCGCTGTCGCGGCCGCGCACCTCGAGACGGTCGATGGCGGAGACGACGTGCTCGATCGCGAACGCGACGAGACGTCCGCCGGTGCCGACCCCTTCGGGCAGGAGGCGATCGACGCGGGTCGCGAACCCGATCACCTCCTCGCGCACCTGCCATGCGTAATCGCGCAGGCCCTCGACCAGCGGATCGAGATCGGTGCGACCCTCGCGCGAGAGGGCGAGAAGGGCCTGCTCGTGACGCGCGAGGTTCTCCGCGAGGCGCGCGAGGCGCGAGGCGAAGAGCGGGTCTTCGACCACCGCACGGTGCACGCGAAACGACGTCAACTCATCGAAGCGCTCGCGCAGAGTGTCGATCGTCGTGGCGATCGCGGACGCGCCGGCGGCACCGACGGGGATCGCCGCGAGCGTGCCGGAGAGATCCTCGAGCCAACCGAGATCGAGATTTCCCGTGTCTTCGGGTGCGAGGATCAATCCTGCGATACCGCACATGGCGCTTTTCCTTGATGTCGAGCCGAGCCCCGAGTCTATCGGCCGGGCAGGCACGGGCGCGGCGGCGCGGCCGCCCCCGTTCGATCAGGCCGCACCCGATTCCATGGCCGGGAAGGAGAGCGAGGAGACCTGGCGCTGCTTCGTGAGCTGGATGATGCAGCCGATCTGACGACGCAGCGCGTCCATGATGAGACGCGAATCGCCCGAATCCTTGTTCGTCATCATGTTCGTCGCGAAGGCGGCGATGGCTTCTTCCGGATTGCCGGCGTGCACCGTCGTCCAGACGGGGTGGCCCTTGCCCATGAGCGCATAGAGTGGCGCGGCGTTCGAGGTCGAAACCTCGCCGCAGATGACGATGTCGGGGGTGAGACGCATGATCGCGTCGATGACCTGATTGTAGCCGATCTCGTTCGTCTTGACGTTACGCGAGACGACGAAATGGATGCGGTTCTTGCCCGGGACTTCGATCTCGCGCGTATCCTCGACCGTGATGACCCTCAGCTTGTGGTCGAGCAACTTGACGAGCTGCTTGGCGAAGGTCGTCTTGCCCGAAGAGGTCGGGCCGGAGACGAGGATCGACATGTGGTTCTCGATGGCGGCGACGATCTTCTTCAGATCGACGAGGTCCATGGAGAAGTTGTCGAAGACGCTCTTGCGAATGATGTTTTCGTCTTCCTTCAAACCGTAATCGGCGAAGGAGAACTTGTCGGCACCGCGCAGCGAACGGATGGCGAGCGCCACGCCCTTGCGGTCGCCGAGCTCGTAGCGGACGTTCGTTCCGACCACGCACTGGAAACGAAAGGATTCGTTCGGCAATTCGCACGAGACGATCGGCACGCGCTCCTCGGAGAATTCCGAATTGTTGATGTGCGCCATGACCGGGCAGAGCCGCCGCGAGAAGTACTCGTAGGTGAGCTCGGGCGCCTCCTGGAGTTCCCAGGGTCCGCGGCTCTTCTTGACCCAGATCTCGCCCGGGCGGTTGACGACGACCTCCTCCACCCCCTCGGCCGCGTAGAAGGGCTTGAGCGGCTTGAGGATGTTGTGGGCGAGGCGGGTGGAGGCGTCGTCGGCATACAGCATGGGTCTCTCCTCAGCGCGGGGCCGAGCGGAAATAGCCGTCTTCGAAGCCCGGCTGGACGACGAAGGTCTGCTCGTTCTGCGGGAAGCCGCCGCTCTGGGGAGGCCAGCCGGGGTTCTGCTGGATGAAGCGCGGATCGCCGGAGGGCGGCATGCCGCCCTGCATTCCGCCCTGCATGCGCGGATCTCCCTGAGCGCCCTGCACCACGGGCTGGGGGCCCTGGATCGGACGGGTGTCCTGTCCGCGGGCGCGCTGATCCATCTGCTCGCGGGTGAGCGGGGTGAGGCGGAACTCGCGCCCACCGATCGTCACGATCGAGCCGTCGCCGGCGAAACCACCCGGCTGCGTCAGGACGCCGGCCGCATCGGCCTCGTAGAAGACGGCCGGAGCCTCGTTGATGATCGGCCGGCGATCGCGCTGGCGCATCTCGTATTCTATCGCGTTGACCGTCACGATCTCGCGCGCGCTCTTGAAGTAGAGATCCTCGGTCGGTGCGATCAGGATCCGAGTGCCTGCGGGAACGCTGAGGATACGACGGACGTCGGCGAATTCCTGGACGAGTCCCTGGGCCTGCTCCTGGACGCTCTGGCGGAAATCCTGGAGCGCTTCGTTGCGCGCCGAGCGCGTCTCGAAGACGTTGCCGTCCTGGTCGCGCTGGAGCTCGGTGTTCTCGGAGAACGAGAAGGTCGCCACCGCCTGCAGCGTCGAGAGCATCAGAGGCATACCGAAGCGGTCGAAGATGCGCCGGTCGAGATAGCCGACCGCACCCGCGCGTCCCATCTGGTCCTGAGTGGCGGCGTTCATGCGCACCGTCACGCCGTCCGGCGTGATGAAGCGCTCCCAGACGAGCGCCGCTCGCTCGTCCGCGAAGCCGTTGGTGCGACCGATGAAGCGCGTGCCCGCCGGGATCAGGATCCGATCACCCGTGCCGGCATAGACGTGCTGGCTCGAGACGGCGACGATGTGACCCGTGACCGGGGAATGGATGGGGGTCTCGAGAATGGCCGGGATGACGCGGTCGGGCGTGATGATGCGCGAGCGGTCGACCGGCAGGGAGGTCTCCACGGACGGGAAGACCTGACGGTCGAAGCCCTCGTCCTGTTCGACGAGGCGGGTCTGCACGTCGACGGGGCGGCCCTCGTTCGTCCAGCGCCCGACACCACGCGCGAGCCGCTCGGCGCGCAGCCTGGCGATCTCCTCGGCCATCGGATTGTAGACGTCGACGATGATCTGCTCGGCGGGGGCGTCGATCTGCGTCTCCCGCTGCGGATCGGTGACTTCCTGGATCACGATGTCGATCGGGACGCGGAGGTCGTTGCCCTCGCGCGCATTCGTGAAGAACAGGAGCTGTGTCGAATAGGACGAGCCCGAAGCGTCGTTGTACTGGATGGTCACGTCGCAGGCGCGGCCTCCGGAGAGCTCCGTCACGGTCGTGCACGAGCCGCCGAGCGTGATCTCGTCGGTGGGAGCGCCGATGACGATCGAGTTGATCTGAGCCGTCGCCTCGCCCTCGTTGATGAATCGAACCGTGGCCCGGTCCTGGCCCCGCGGCGGCATCGTGAGGCGCACGCGCTGCGTGCTCGTGGTGATGCGGGAGGGTGCGATGGGACGGGC
This sequence comes from Scenedesmus sp. KT-U, assembly GCA_029853055.1. NCBI lineage: Eukaryota > Viridiplantae > Chlorophyta > Chlorophyceae > Sphaeropleales > Scenedesmaceae > Scenedesmus > Scenedesmus sp. KT-U. The sequence goes on along the minus strand of JARWLF010000106.1, from coordinate 19,956 downwards.
GTCGAACAGACCGTCGAGACGGTCGTTGGGGTCGACGCCGTTGATCTGCGGTGCGACGGGTTGCGGCTGCTCGCGCGGAGCGAACAGGTCGCAGGCGCCGAGGAGCGAGATCAGCGTGAGCGCGGTCGCCCCCTGGAGCAGGCGCTTTCTCTTGGCATTCATGGTGCTGGCCTTCGAACTTGAAGCAATCTTGACGCGATCTCGCCGCCGGCGGAACGCAACGGGTCAGGTCCCGTTGCGCTTGACGCAGATGACCTTCTGGCCCGAGCGCAGGACGAACTCGCCCGTCGTCTCGGCGACCAGGATTTCACCGTTGCGACCGATCGTGCGGGTGTTGACCCGCGTCTCGATGCCGTCACGAACCTGGAAGACCACCGGGCGCTCGATGAGGTGCGCCTTGTCGCCGAAGTCGAAGTAGGTCCAACCGCGCTGCGGGTCGCTATAGACGAGTTGCGGCGCGATCTCCTCGTCGCCGGGCGCGCGACCGAACATCGCGAGGTCGAAAACCACCGATTCGGGCAGCGGATCGCGGGCGACGAAGGGCTCGAAGCGGGCGCCCTCGCGACCCGAGACACGGTTGCGCATCTCCTCGACGGGAGTGAGGCCGTCCGAGCGCTGCTCGAGACGGGCGGGACCGCTCGAAGAACGGGGGACGTTCACATAGACGAGGATGTCGGTGATGGATTCGGTGTTGTAGGTCTCTGCGCGGACGTAGAAGGTGTAGAGGTTGCCGGAGGTGCGGCCGATGACCTGGACCGTGGTGTCGATGCCGGTGGCCATGGCACGGATGCCGGCGACGTTCGGCTGCAGACGCATCGCCTCGAAATTCGCCCCGTCGCCGATCACGACGTCACCGATGCCGTCCCATTCGGGAACGACGATCGAGGTAACCATCGCCTCGCGCAGGCGGATCGGCATGATGAGGTCGGGCGACCAGGAGAAGCGCACGACGCCCGGCTGATGCTGGCCGTCGGCCTTGTTGCGTACGGGGTCGTTCCAGGCGTCCTGGGTGATGCCGAGCGGACCGACATTGCCACGCGGCAGCGGCGAGAAGATGCCCTGGTTCTGCGTGGTGGCCCGGGCGGCCGCTCCGTCGTCGAGAACGGACGGCATGCCGCCGACGGGGCGGTTCTGCTGGACCTGTGCGTCGACGGGCGGGGCGCCGGGATCGAACGTGAACGGCGATTGTGCCTGTGCGGATCCCGCCACGATACCCATGACGGATGCGAGAAGGATGGTCTTGAGCCACATATTGTTCAGCCCTCTATGTCTCTGATGGTGATCGAGGTCACGGTGAAACCGGTCGGGTTCCTCAGCCGATCTTCGTAGGGCACCACTCCGGGACGGAATTCCGCGCCGACGATGGCCACGAAGGATTGGCGGTCACGTTCGACGCCGTTACGATCGAAAGTCGCGATCGTGAACTGCACGTCGAAGAAGTTCGGAGCGACGGGATTGGGCGTCACCCGAACGATGTTGACGTCACGGCGGCCGCCCTCTTCGATGAGGCGCCGCAGAGCTTCGATCTGCCGAACGAGCTGCTCGCGGAAGTCGCGGAACACCGTGTCGGAAGAGGCGTAGCGGATGTAACCACGGTCGCCCCAGACGTTCTCGAGGATGCGCGGATCGGGCGTGACCGTGAAGCGACGAGAGATGTATTCCCGGATGCCCGCCTCGAACAGGACCTCACGGCCCTGGACCATGTTCCCGAGCGGGATCACTTCGGCGAGCACGTCGCTCCTCTGGGCGAACTGGACGAGAATCGGCTCCACCCGTTTGAGCGGGAACAGCGAGAAAACCACCGCCACGAGCGCCAGGTTGACCAGCGAGGACACCGCCAGTCCGAACATCAGGAACCAGGCGGTCCAATGGATCTGCCGATTCCTCAGCGAAGGCACGTCGAACTTCTTCGGATAGCTACCGATGACGTCGGTGTCTTTGCTCTTCTGTGCGTCCTTCGGCTTGTCCTTGTCCTTGTCCTTGGACGTGCCTTTGGCGAGGATGTTCATCGAGCGCTCCTTCTACGTTGCCGGTCCGCTTGCGCTCGTGATCACGACGTCCGAACGGTCTCGCTCAGACGCTCGTGGTTCATCGGGATCTCGATGCAGGCACAGGGCGACTGCTTGAGATCGTTGACGCCACGGCCGATTCCGATCGGATCGGGCTGCATGGAGCTCGCGCAGGCGCCGAGAAACAGCGTCAGCGACAGAGCGGCGAATACTTTCTTCATCTTGGTCTCCACCGGGTTGTCAGCTAATCAACAGGGTCGACAGCTGATGAGATGATAGCCCTTCCTCGACCACGTTGCGCAAGGGGCCGTCCGCCCCAAGACATAAGCACAGCGCTCCGGTGCGAATCCGCGCGCGCCCGAACGCCGGTGTCATGAAAAGGAAAAGCCGCCCGGAAGACCGGGCGGCTCCTCGCGGCGGGCGGTCGGCCGCGCTTCAGTTGACCGATAGACGCATCGAACCAGAGGGCCCCGAGAGCACGAGGTTCTGCCCCTCGAACCGCCATTGGAGCGAGCCGGCAGGCGCACCGGCGCGAAGGCCGGCCTGATCGAAGAAGGCCAACAGATCGGCCTGATTGCGCCGACCCTCCTCCTCGGGACAGACGGCCAAGGTCGCCATCGCGGGGGCGAAGCGGATCAGACGATCGCCGTCCAGCATGAACTCCATGCTGAAGCTGTTGATGCAGCCGGTCGATCCGCTGACACTCGCACGCTCCGTCGCCCCGCCGCCGTTGAACACGAAGCTCGGATGGTGCGAGACGAGGGTGCGGCCGTTGATGGTATCGACCCTCCAGCGGATACCGAAGGGGAAGTTTCCGCTCTGGATGTTGCTCGGCGTCGCCGCACGGATGGCGTTCTGGACGTCCGTGACGGAGACGTGCGGATTCGAAGTGCCGGTGCCCATCGCCGCCGAGCGCAACACGGTCTCGACCTGGCGATTGACGATGTCGAGGCCGAGCGTGTAGTGGGACAGGCCCGACTGCTCGAGCGCGGTGCGCAGGTTCGCACCGTTGACCGAACGGTTCTGGATCGCCGCGATCTGCGCCGACAGCCTGCGGATCTCCTCGCGGGTCTCTTCGATCCGACCGGAGCGGGCCTCGTTCTCGGCGATCGCCGAACGGGCGGCCCAGATCGAGGCGTCGAGACCCCGCAGGAACATGTGCGAGATGGGCTCGCCCGCCTCGACATAGAAGCCGCCCGAGGCGAAGGGATCCTCGGGGAGGATGTTGCGCCAGGTGCGCGGCGCGCATTCGGGATGGATGTCGACGAGGTGACCCCACAATTCGGTCAGGGCCTCGTCGCGCACACCCCGGCCCGTCGAGCGGTCGGCGTTGAGTTCGCCCACCGCCGTGAGGCAGGCGCGCGGCGCCGGATCGCGCGCGAGCTCGTTGAGGACGAGATTGCGCAGAGCCGGCTGGTTGCCGCGGCGCACGAGGTCGAGACGGTCCTTGCGCTTCTTGGCCTCGAGATAGAACTGGAACGCGACGAGGAAGGGATCCTCCCAGCGATATTCGCATTCCGTACCGGAGCCCGAGTTGAAGCACTCCTCGCGCCAGGTCTGGATCTGGTAGCGGGTCAGGAGGTCGGTGTTGCGCGAGGAGACGCGCAGCGACGAGCGCAGGGGGCCGTCCACCGTCTGCCAGCTCGTCGGCGGAGGCGGCGGAGGCGAGGACGAGCGGATGCGCCGCGTCTCGAGAGCGCCCAGATCGAACTGGTCGTAGAGAGAGGCGATCTGGCGCGAGGCGGCGAGCGCCGCGTTCCACTTCGTCGAGGTGTCGAAGAAGTTCGTCCCGTCGAGCTGGGCGAGGCGACGGCGCACCTCGATCCACTCCTCCTCGGGGCTGCGGCCGCTGCGCTGACGGATAGCGGTCTCGATCTCGCGGAAGCCGGCGAGGATGCCCTTCTCGATTTCGAACAGGTCGAACTTGACCCGCTCGTGCTCGAGCACGTCGGCGTAGGACTGGGCCATCTGCGCCTGCGCCTGCTCGTTGAAGCGCAGGTCGTCGTAGAGACGGACGAGATCGCGATGCGCGGCTTCCATTTCGCGGAAGGTCGACAGCGCCTCGGTGCGCTCGCGCTCGCCGGGAGCGGGCTCTCGCACGAGCGGCTGCGTGTTGGCGTTGATGCGTGGCGAGGCGTCGACGACGTTGACGACGTCCTGGCTGCGACGACGCGCGACTTCCGTCTGGACGAAAGCGGTCATCATGGTCGCCAGACGCGACAATTCGCGCATCACTTCGGCCTGCAGGATCGAGCGTACGGCGAGATCCTCGGGCCAGTTCTGGGCGGCGCCCTGCATGCCCTCGAGAATGCGGGAGCGGTTGATGAACTCCTCGATCTCGTTGTTGTAGACCATTCCGCCGGCCTGAGCGTAGAGACCGATCTGGCGCAGGTCGGTCATGCGCGTGTCGCGCATCTGCAGGCTCGCGCCCGCCCCCACCGTCGGTGCCTCGATGAAGGTGCTCTGGTTGAAGGCCTGGGCGAGCTGCGAAATCATCGAGATGACCGAGCCGATCTGGTTGCCGGCGCCGCCGCCCTGAGGCATCTGGGGCATGCCGCCACCCATGACGCTGCCGGCCATGTTCATGATCTGGCCGACATTGATACCGCCGACGTTGAAGTTCTGAGCGGCCGTCTGCAGGTTGAGGCTCGGGAGATTGGCGACCTGACCGGTGAAGTCGGGCAGGAAGGAGGGGCTGCCGATGCGGCGCGAATTGCCGGCTCGGAAGCCCTCGACGCGCTGCATGGCGTCGAGCATGACCTGGCGCTGCTGCGGGCTCAAGGCCGAGAGCGGCGTGTTGGCGGAGACGCCGAGCGCGCCGGCGACGGAGCGGACGTAGCCCGCCGTGTGGTTCTCGTTGGGCGGCGCGTAGCGACGGATCGCCGAGGCGATGTCGAGGTTGCGGTAGGACGACGAGTTGAAGAGGAGCGACTCCTTGGCGGCGCGGCCGGTGTTGAAGTCGGGGAAGACGGCGAAGCGGCCGTCCGAGCCGACGGCACCGAGCGAGCGCGCGAAGGACCCGTATTCGATGTTGCCGGGGTTGTTGTTGCGCCAGGCACGCGTGCCGTCGCGGCGCTCGACCGTGCCGTCGGCGTAGCGGACGGTGGTGAAGCCGGCGCCGGCCTGCGTGACGCCGACGATCTGACGGTTCGAGCCCTGAACGCCCGTGGGCACCGTGGTGCTCGAGCCGCCCGTCGTCGAACGGTTTGTGGTGCCCGCCGCGGCCGTCGAGATGTTCTGGCGGCCACCACCGAGGAACTGCATCGGATCGTGCGCACGGCCTCCCGCACGCACCTCGAAATGGAGATGGGGGCCCGTCGACGTACCGGCGCCGGGCGTGTTGCGCGCCCCACCCGAATAGCCGATGAGCTGACCCTGGCTGACCTGGGTGCCGGGTGCGACCACCATACGCGAGAGGTGGGCGTAACGCGTCGAGCAGGAGCCCTGGTGACCGATCTCGATGAGGTTGCCGTAACCGCCCGCGACACCCGCACGGCTCACGCGACCCGATGCGGACGCGTAGACGGGCGTGCCCTGCGCGGCACGGAAATCGGTGCCGGCATGCAGACGACGATGACCGTGCACGGGATGGATGCGATAGCCGAAGTTCGAGGTGACCTGCAGGCTACCCAGCGGACCACGCAGGTTCGGGCAGTCGCCGGGCCCCTTGTTGCCCTCGTTGCCGGCCTGATCTTCACCCTCGCCCTCGCCTTCCTGGCCGCGACCCTCCGACTTCAGCGTCTCGAGGATGAGTCGCTGCAGGACGAGCCAGGACAATTCGGGCCCCTCGCCGGGCTTCGCTTCGGCCTGGGCCCGACGCAGGTCCTCGAGATTGTTGATGTCGCCGCCCTGACCGTAGAGCTCGGCGAGGAGGCGCTGACCGGGCTCGATGCCCATGCGGTCCTGCTCGCCCGATTCCTGGCCGGCCTGACCGCCCCACTGACCGCCGGGCTGTCCGCCGGTCTGTCCGCCCTGCCCCGTCTCGTTGCGGGAGCGGTGCTCGCGCGGCTCCTTGTAGAGCTCGAGGATCGTGTCGTCGCGCACGGGGCACGGCGCGGCGCAGCAGCAGAACGGCGCGGGATAGGGGCATCCGGGCGGGCACGTTCCGAACGCCGACGAAGGCGTGGTCGAAGCCAGCATCCAGACGACGATCGCCGCCGCGTAGAGAAACAGGCTCGACACGGCGCGCGTCGGGAGGGCAAGCGGGACAGCGGACTGCATTCACGATCTCCTGAGGTCGGACCCGGGCGCGGGCCGCCCCTCGGGGGCGCGACGCTCGCGAAGTCCAGCGTGTCGTCGTGACTGCGCACCGCAGATCGGCGCGCAGTCGAGAGCGCCTCAGCGCTCGATGCGCGGGTCGTTGGCGATGACGCCGGCGCCGGTCAGCTCCGCGAAGGAGGCGAACAGGGCCTGCAGCGATCCGATCTCCTGATGCAGCGCGAGCAGGACCGCGTTGCCGGCCTTGATGTCCTCGCGCAGCGTCGACGCGCTCGTCACCATCGATTCGAGAGCCTGGGAGCGCTCGGCCATGGAGGCGGCGTTGTTGCGGCTGGCGAGACCGAGCGCCATGGTCTGGGTCGCGGTGTTGCGCAGGACGTTCTGGCGGTTGTCACGAACGGCGATGCGATCCGACTCGGTCGGGCTCGACGGCGCGAACATGGCCGATTCCACGCAGGCGCGGACCGCCTCGATGTTGGAGAAATTGACGTTCGAGCACTCGCTGCCGATGCGACCGGAGCTTCCTCCGCCCGAGCCGCCACCCGAGAAGCCACCGCCGGCGCCACCGTCGTCGCCGCCGCCCATGCCGCCACCCATGCCGCCGAACATGCCCATCATCTGCTCGGCCATCGGCATCAGGTTGGTGAGCTGCTGCAGGAAGCCACCGCCACCCGCGAACATGTCCCAGGGACCACCGCCACCGGCACCGGGCATTCCAGGGATACCCGGCATGCCGCCGCCGCCGCCCATTCCGGGCATACCCCCTCCAGCGCCACCTCCTGCGCCGCCGGGACCACCTCCTGCGCCGCCGCCGAACGTGTCACCGATCGAGGCCGATCCCTGGCCGCCGAGGGCCTCGAGGATCTGCTGGGTGAGGTTTCGGATTTCCTTGAGGTATTCGATCTGGGTCTGCGTGTGCTGGGCGACTTGTGTGACCTGTTGGGCGACCTGCTGGTCGTGCACGGGAACGGTCATCGCCTGTGCGGGACCGGCGAACGCGAGCATGGTCGCGACGCCGCCGACCCCGGCCAGATATGCGAACCGCTGGGAAATCTTGCGCATGGGAGCTCTCCTGCAAGTTTACTGTTGCAATTCTACTTGCCGGAGTTTGGATATGCAAACAACCGCGCCGAACTGATTACAGTTCCGCGTGGGGCGCGACACCAAGATAGTCTTCGAGCCAGTAGTGCGGATCCTTGGCTTGAGCCTCGGATGCACGCTGCACGTCGTGCGTTCCCGACGAAAAGATCTGCAAATACGGGCCGAGCGCAGACAGATCGGTGTCGATGACGACGCTCTTGCGCAACGAGGGACGCTTGATCAACAAACCGCGCTTGAGCGATTCGTTGAGATGCGACTTGCCCAAGATGAAAGACATCTCACGCTCGTTTAGATCGAAGTCGTCGTAGTCTTCCGCCGAGGCGCCAGGGTTCGGCCAGAGATAATAGACGCCCGACTGCTGACGAACGGCCTGGGCGATGTTGGTGGCGCGCAGGGCTTCGGGTCGCTGGAACACCGAGATCACCGCGCCGTTGATCTTTCGGAACTCCTGCAGAAGGACGAGGTAGACCGAGCGGAAGAGGGGATCGCGCACGAGCGGCTCGGTCTCGTCGATGAAGATCAGTCCCGCGGAATTGTTCTTCATCAAGGTGCGGCGGATCTTGTGCAGGATGTAGGCGATCGCCGCCGAAGCGAGCTTCGAATCCGAGAACAGGCTCGTCATGTCGAACGTGACGAGCTGGTGATCGGCGAAGTTGAGCGCGTCGCGCTCGGCGTTGAAGACCTCGCCGTACTGATTGGCGTCGACCCAGGGCCGCAGCGAGCGCGCGACCGGCGAATTCGGCGTGAACGCCGCCTCGTAGACCATGGCGAGCGAGCGGTCGTTCTCGGGCAGACCCGCGAAGGCGATGTCGACGGCACGCGCGATCTCTTCTCCCGTGTCCTCAGGCGGCAGACCGGAGAGGCCCTTGAGCCAGAGCGCGAGAAAGTCGCGGTTCTCCTTGGTGTCCTCGCACTGGAACGGATTCATACCGCCGATGATCGACATCGCCATCGGGTCGGCGTTGAGATTGAGATACTTGCCGCGCATGGCGGTGGTGTAGACATAGGCGCCCTTGAGCCGGTCCATGAAGAAGCTCTTCACGTTGCGATGACGGCTCGCCATCATCGACAGGAACGAGAAGAGCGTCGTCTTGCCGCCACCGGTCGGGGCGATCGCGAGCCCGTGCGCCACGGGCGGACCGGTCAGGTCGTCGGTGACGTGGAACTGATGTCGGTAGATCGAACCAGAGGCGGTGCGGAACGTCGCGATCGGGCCGGGCCCCCAGGCGGAGCGGCCGTAGCCGGTGTCGGGCGCATCGAGCGTCACGAGCTGCGCGACGTTCGTCGACATGAGGCGATAGGTGCGCGGGAAGATCTGCGTCGAGGGGAACTGCATGAAGAACGACGCCTGGGCGGCGCCGGCCTCGCGCACGCCGTTGTAGCCGTATTTGTTGAGCGTCTTGCGAACGGCGGCTTCGGCCTGCATGAGCTCCTTCTCGGTGTCGGCATAGACGGCGATCGTCTCGGCGAAATCGCACAGACAGGCGCGGACCTCGTCGAGTCCCTCGACGAGCTGCACGGCGGCGTCGTATTGTTCGGTGACGACGGGCGAGAGGCTCGTCATGGCCATCATGCGCTGGTTCTGCTTGAGACGCAGCAGCGCGGAGGCCTTCTTGACGGGCTTGATCACGAAACAGAACGACGTCTCGTAGGGCAGATAGACGAGCTCGTTCGCCATCAGCGTCGAGGTGTTGTCGCCCATGCGGCGCACGCCGACGAAGGTGAGGAACTTCGTCTTCTGGCCGTCGGTGAACTCGATGACGCCGTCACGCCGGAACTCGACCGTATCCGCGCAGATCGCCTGGGCCAGGAACGTGCCGGTTCCCGTCGCCGCCGGCATCGAGATCGGCGAAGCGAGAAGCGAGAGGAAGCTCGTGATCGTGGTGCGGCCGTCGATCGAGATCGAGGGGTCCTGTGTGATCGGACGCGGCTTGTAGGCGGCGAGCTGCGAACAGACCTGGTCGACGAGTTCCTCGAAGCGGACCATGTTGTCGCGCCCGCCGCGCTTCTCGATGATGAGCACCATCTTGGTCAGATAGACGTTGCGGAACCCCTCGCGCCACTTGTCGGCGATACGCTGACCGATGTCGGAACCGAAGACGGGCTTGTCGATGTTCTCGGTCGGCACGCGGCGGATGATGAAACGCAGCGTGATGTCGTCTTCCGTCACGCCCTCGATGGCGAGCCGGCGGGCGATGAAGAGCGGGATCTGCTCGCCCTCCTTGAGGAAGCTCTGGTCGACGCCTTCGAACTCGATCAGGCGCGCTGCCGTGGACTGGTCCTTACAGATCACGGTGCGCCCGTCCTCGGTGATCGACTCGACCGCGATGAAATCCGACAGGCGCGTCTCGACGGGCTTGGGCAGGATGCGTTCGCGCACGAGCGGCAGCGCGAGCGCGGTCGCGCCAGCCGCGGCCATGCCGCCGAACATCAGCGCCATCAGGGCGGGCACCGAGGTCGTGGCGAACAGGTCGATTTCGGGCATGAAGAAACCGGTCGGCATTGGTGCTTCCTCGTGTCAGGGAACGTAGCGGCGATGACGCGACGGGATGATGTTGGGCGTCGAGCGCCAGTAGAAGCCGATCGACTTCGCCATGGTTTCGAGATGCGGATCGCGGGTCGTGAGCGAGATCAGAAACAGATGGATCGCGCCGATGATGAGGATCATCACCCACAGGCCGATGTCGAACAGGACGAAGAGGATCATCCAGAGCGCAAGGCCCCCGGCCGTGTTGAGGCCGAATGCGGTCATGGGGATGTACATCATCAAAGGCGGATTGGCGACCGCTTGCAAAACGGGGCTTTCCTCGACTGCGCTCATGCCGGATACGCTCCTCGGGCTTTCAATTGCCGATATTGTAGCGCACACGAGCCCGCCGATGGCCCGCTCGCCTGCCCCGCGCGCCGGCGGGAGGTCCGACGACGGCGAGAAGAGGTCGAACCTCACCTTCTCCGATCGTCCCGGTCTCCCGTCATGCGAAGACGGTCATGCGAAGACGGTCGCGGACGTCGCGGCGAGCGGCATCACGAAGATCGCCTCGACAAAAGAAAAGGCGCGCCCCTCGAGAGGGCGCGCCAGTCCTTGCGAGACCGTGATGCGATCGCGAGCGTCGAACTCAGCGCATGATGTTGAGCTGATCGGCGCGCTGGCCGGCCGAACCGAAGTCGCCCGAAAGCTCACGGATGATCTCGAACGCGCCGGCGACGAGAATGACGCCGAGGACGATGTAGAGCAGCCGCACCCACGAGAACTTGCCGAAGAAGGCCAGAATGGCGAGAACGATGATGCCCGCGGCGGCAAGGATATAGGTGAAGATGCGCGCCGTGTCGACGGCCGACATCAGGCGCGAGGACAGCTGGTTGGTGAACTGACCGCCAGGTCCGCCGGTTGCGAAAGCGATATCCGGCACCATGACCAAGGCGACGAAGACGAAGAACGCCACGAACAACTGCGTCCAGCTGTGCCGTGTGCTTGCCGAGAGATGTGTCATCTTTTCCTCCGGAGGGTTTTTGACCTCCAGATTATTATAGACGCCCCCTCGTTTTCCAAATCGTGCGCGGCAATTTCTCAGTCGGCACTGCGGAAGTGCGGTCCGGCCATATCGAAGACCACGGAGGGGCCCTCTTCGTCGGAGCCGATATTGGCGAGACGCGTGTAGTTGCTCTTCTCGGTGACGAACTGGGCTTCCGCGCCATTGGCGTCGCGACGCAGAGACACGTAGAGCGAGCATGCCCGACGCAGGCCGGCCGGGCAATTGGCCGGATTGCCGTTCTCGTCGATCTGAGCCGTGAGGACGCCCCAGATGTCCTCGCGCCGGCAGATCTCGGCCAGCCGATCGGCGCACAGCTGAAGATGCTCGGATTCGGATTGGCCGCGCTCCTTTCCGCGGATGAGCTGCCAGTAATCGAGAATGAAGCCGCGGATGTCGTGTTTGTGCAACGCCTTGATGATGATCCGTTCGATCTCGTCCATCGTCGCGCCGGGCTTGTGCACGAAGACGGTCGTGTCTTTCATCTGAGCGAGGTATTTGTTCGCGTTGGCACGGAAGATCTTGTTCTGCTCGGCTTCCGAATCGTAGATCGCCGAGGAGTTGATTTCCATCGCCCGGGCGATGTTGCGGGTCTCGATGTCTTCGGGCGGGGTCTCGTAGGTGATGAACAGGTGCGGGACGCTCTGAATGTTGAGGTTCTCCGAGATGGTTCCGGCAAGAATGGTCTTGCCGCGTCCGTAGAGGCCGCCGATCCCGTAGAGGCGTGTCGGGTGCAGTCCGCCCTGCATGATGAGGTCGAGTTCGTAGATGAGCGTCGGCTGGGCGCGACTCGGCGCCAGAGCCGTTTCGATGGCGCGACGCGCGACATCGCTCTTCATGCGCAATTCGTTGGCGTTCTGCGACAAGGCGCCCTGGACGTGCCGGATCAGTCGTGAGGCGACCTCTTCGGGGGAGGCGCCCTCGCCGGTCATCGCTTCCGTGACGATGCCGGGGAGTTGCGCGAGGTTGCGCCACAGCGACATCTGTCGAAGGCGGTCGGCCGCACGAGGTGCTGCAGGACCCAGCTGCTCGCCGGCGAGATAGAGCGCCGAGAGGAAGTCGATGCCGCCCATCTTGTCGATCGCGGTGCCGACCTCGGTGGCGATGGCCGAAGGTGTGGCGGGTCGGTCGTCTTTCGCGAGGGCCCTCACGATCCGCCAGATCCGCTGATGGACGGGATCGACGAAATCCTGGTCGGACAGATCGATGCAGGCCCGCGCCACGCGCGGCGCCCGCATGGCGGCACCGATGAGTTGGGCCTCGAGATCGAGGTCCGAGAGGACGACGTTGGCGCTCATGGTCATATCCGAGATCGAACCCTATCGGGCTCTAGAGATTGCGCCGGAGCAGGCTCGGACAAGTTCCGACGTCAGCCGTCGCCGTCGACGAGGCTGCGCCGTGCCTGAGTGGCGAGCTTCTTGAGGCGAGAGGCCGTCTTGTCGGAGACATCGACGAGATCGGGGCGAACGCTCGGGTTCTTCTCGACCTCTCGACGCACCTGCTGGCTGCCGGCGAGACGGCCCGACCTGGAAAACCGATTGGCGCGCTCCTCCTCCTTGGTCGGATAGTCCGTCAAGGCCCGCTTGACGAAGGAGACGGGGTCTGCGACGCCACCGCGACGCTCCATCGCCGTCTCGAGTGCACGCACGACGTAAGGGACGGCGTAATCGCGCAGCATCGAGCCGACGAGGCGGCGGGCGCGCTCCTCGCCGAGATGCCCGAACAGGGAGAGCGCCAATTGGACGACCAGTCCCTGCTGTGAGGCGACGAGGCTCGCGGCGGGCGCCGGACCCTTCTGTTCGGGTGTGGACGTGCGTGGCCCGAACAGGACCGGTTGCTCGCGGGAGGACTGGGTCGGTCGCTTGATGATCGTGCGCGGCGCCTGGTTGACGGGCGCGCGCTCGAAGAGCGGCTTCATCCCGCCCGACGTCTTGACGCAGCGATAGAGGAGTTGCTCTGCGAGGTCTCCGCGCAGCCCCGTGTCGACCGCGATCGGCTCGAGCGCGCCAGAGCGCGCCTGCAGGAAGGCACAGACCATCGGGTGCTCGAAGCGGGCGCCGGGTTGCGTGCGAAAGGCGATGAGCAGATCCGGCCGGAGCTTGCGCCAGCGAGCCGAATGGAGCTTGAGGCTCTTGTGGATTCGCTCGTCGTCGGCATAGCCCTCGCCGGTCTCGATGTGACGCAGGACGAGAGCGATAGCGACGCCGAATGCCTCGTAATCGAGCTTGTCCTTGAGCTCGACGAGAACGGATCGGGGCAATTCGAGACGCTCGATCATGACCACTCTCCACACGGATCGACGAGGGGCTCGATCGGCCCTTTCACGTCTCCGAAGATAGACCATCGGGATATCCGTCAAAAGCCGATCGGGGGTCGCGAGAGGTCTGGTTCGAGCCCCTGGCGCGTGGCGGCGGGACTTCGCCGACGAGAAAAATTTTTGCGGTTGTTCAAGCCGTCCCGAGCACGCGACGGATGCGCTACGATTACCATCCGAGCAGTGAGGAGAAGAGCATGAGGACGGCACTCGATCGCGGAAGGCTCGAACACGAGGAGCCTGAGGATTTTTGCGGTATCGTCGTTCTGGGCGAAGCGCCCGGAGCCGAGGAAATCGCGCGCGGAGCGCCGTTCGTCGGACGCTCGGGCCGGCTCCTCGACACGCTTCTGATGCGGGCGGGTATCGTGCGCCGCCGCTGTCTCGTATGCAACGTCTTCAGGAGAAGGCCGGAGGCGAACGACGTGCGCACCTTCTTCGCCTCGAGGCGGGCGGGAGAGCGGGCCGGTCTCGCCCTGGCGACCGAACTGCCGGCGATGGGATCGCTCTTGTGTCTCGAGGAACACGCCGAAGACGTGCGGCGATTGCCGCGACTGTTCGACGCCTATCGTCCCAAGGTCGTCGTGACCTTGGGGCGCACCGCGCTCTGGGCGCTCACGGGACACGACGGACTGCGTGATGTCGCGGGGGGAATCGTGCCGATGACCGCGCGCCCGACGATCGCGGTGGTGCCGAGCTTCCATCCGGCCTATCTCTTGCGTCGAAACGATGCCGATCTGACGGGCGCCGTCGTCGCGCATCTCGAGACGGCCCGCCTCATCGCCGAAAGGGGAGACGACGCGTGACGACGATTCCGGACTCCTTGCCCCCGACCGCGGTTCTCTCCGTGTCGCGCCGGCGGCGCGCACAGGCCAAGGCCCGACGCGAATATCTCGCAGATCTCGTCGCAGCGAGCGCCGTGCGGGTGGACGATGGTCCGGCTTACCCACGCGAAGCCGCCGACTTCGTCGCAGAGCTCCTCCTCTACCCCGATCGCGCCCGCGCTTATCTGAACACCCTCGGGATCGTCGACCACGACGAAGGATCTCGAGCCTGAACGCGCCGTCGCGCTTCTGTGAAAGGGACGAGGCCGTCACGGGAGGACGCCGCCCTCGAGGCCGCACTCCGATGAATCGAAAAAAATCGGCGGCGCTCTTGAAATGCGTCGAGCTTCGCTTTATGTTCGCAATCACCACAAGGAACGAGCACGAATCATGTCCGTCTCTCTCACCCCCGTCGCCATCATCTGCATGCAGGCCGAGCGCTTTTGCTGCATGATGCGCCGCTATTTTTGGCGGCGTGAGCGGGGCTTTGCGTGTCTGCGGATGACTTGATCCCGGACACCGAGGGAGACAACCTCTCCCGAGCCCCGCATCGGAGACGATGCGGGGCTTTTTCTTTGTCCGGTCGGATCGGAGTAGTGTAGTGGTCCAGCACGGCGGTCTCCAAAACCGCAACCCCGAGTTCGAATCTCGGCTCCGGTGCCACCGACAAAGCCCCCTTCCCTTCGCTCCCGTAGCTCAGCCGGATCAGAGCGCTGGACTACGAATCCAGAGGTCGCAGGTTCGAATCCTGCCGGGAGCTCCAGTTCTTCTGTCGACGGCAACGGCCGCCGGCAGATCGGGTCGACGTCTCCACGACGGTCTGTAAAACCGTTGCGTAGCAAACAAGTGGAGTGGTCCCGCGAGAGGTTCGAATCCTCGTCGACCCACCATTTCGGCGGAGTAGCTCAGTGGTAGAGCGGTGGAATCATAATCCACGTCATGCGCCGGTTCGAACCCGGCCTCCGCTACCAGTGCCCGGGTAGCTCAGTGGTAGAGCGGAAGACTGAAGATCTTCGCGTCGGCGGTTCGATTCCGTCCCCGGGCGCCACTCATCGACCGCGTCCACCCCTCGCAGGCGGACGCCCCGTTTTCGAGCGGATGGCAGAAGGGTGATGCACCGGACTGCAAATCCGGGCCATGCCGGTTCGAGTCCGGCTCCGCTCTCCAACGCCACCCTCTCGACGAGACGAGAGCGGCGATGTCTCGTCACGAAGCTCTGAGCTTCGAAAGCGCCGGACGCCGCGGTCGCCGTTCTCGACCGGTGCCGTCGATCACGAACGAGGCGTCGATCGACACCGACCTCGCCGCGCGACGATCAGACTTCCCCGTCCATGAAGGCCGTGGGCAGGCCGGGGATCGCATCGGTCTCGTAGATGTCGTTGCGGTAATGCACGGTCCCCTCCGGGCTCGCCCAGGCCGAGACGTAGACCCAATGCACGTCGATGGCGCGCGAGAGCCGCGCATCGAGGCGCTCGCCGGACGCGAAGGTCTCGCGGATGCGGTTGCGGTCCCAGCCCGGGGTCTCTGCGAGCGCGAACTCGACGAACTGGGCGATGTCCTGGATGCGCACGCAACCCGAAGACACGAAACGCTCCGGATCGCCGAACACGCCCCGCAGCGGCGTATCGTGCATGAAGACCCCGTGCGGATTGGGGATATTGATGCGCACGAAGCCCATCGAATTGATGTCGCCGCCCGGATCCTGGCGGAAGCGATAGGCCATCGCCTCGTTCGAGAACCAGTTCACCCGCTCGGGCGGGATCTCGGCGCCCGAGCGGTCGAAGATGCGGATCCGGTTGCGGGTCAGGTAATCGGGCTCGCGCTGCATCAGGGGGATCAGGTCGCGGCGGATGATCGAGGTCGGGACCGTCCAGAACGGATTGAAATTGACCTCGACGATCTGCGAATCGAAAACGGGCGAGCGGCGGTCGATGCGCCCGACGCCGGCGGCGTGGCGCATCACGACGCGGTCGCCCGACACGCTCTCGACCTTGGCCGCCGGGATGTTGACGACGACGTGGCGCGGGGTGGCACGAGCCGAGGCGCGGCGTCGCACATGGGTCTCGAGGCGCGCGATGTTGCGTGTGATCTGCGCGAGACGCACATCGGCCGGCACGTTCATGGCCGTGAGCGTGCGTGTGTCGAGGACGCCTGTCGTCGGCAGGCCGTGGCGCGCCTGAAGGCGGCGCACGGCGGCCTCGACATGACTGTCGTAGACGTTGGTCATCGGCGTCTCGGGCGCGAGATCGCGCTCGAACATCAAGCGCCGGCGCAGCACGGGGACGGCGTCGGACTGCATGCCGAGAGACAGGCGCGTCGTGACCGAAACCCGCGGCCAACCGCCGGCCGCCACGATCCGCTCGAGACGCGCGCGCTCGGCGATGGTCGCCGAGAGCGTCGCTTCCGACAGGAGCGGGGTGCGCTCGGCCTCGACGGGGCTGCGCGGCGAGACGGCGAAGTCCTGGGGCCATTCCGCCTGGGGTATTGCGGCCGGCGTCGGGCCCTGCGGAGCGCCGCGCCGCCCTTCGAACAGGAAGGCCTCGGCCGACGTCATCGTCATCGCGCTCAGGACGAGAGCGGTCGCGAATGCGCGCATAAGGGGTCAACTCCTCGTTAGATATCGCAGAAACTAGGATGGTCGGCGCGAACGAGGAAGGCCTCCTCGCGCGATCGTGCACGTGAGAGCCGCACCACGCGGCCGCGATCGCGTTTTCCATTTAGGAGCTGGGAGACACAGACCTATATCGGGAGCGACGTGACGTCACTTTCGGAGTCGATCCCAGTGCGAAATCTCATCCCCGGTCTGCGGGCCGCCGCGGCGGCCCTGTGCCTGGCGCTCGCGACGCTCTCGCTCGCGCCGAGCCCCGCCGAAGCCCAATTGCGCGTGCGCGTCTCCGACGGCGTCCGCGAGGCGGTTCCCGTCGCCCTGCCACCCATTCTCGGCCCCGAGCAGCCGCTCGCCGAGGACATCCTGCGCATCGTCGAGCGCAATCTCGCGACGAGTGGGCTCATTCGCGTCGTTCCGCGCGAGGCGCATCTCGAGCGCCCCGATTCGCTCGACGCCGTGCCGCGTTACCAGAACTGGCGCGCGATCGACGTTCAGCACAAGCTCGTCGCCCGCATCGACCGCGCCGGCAACAACGTCACGCTCCTGTTCCGACTGTGGGACATTTTCGGAGAGCGTCAGAGCGTCGGCAAGTCCTTCACCTTCGATCCGCGTGATTTCCGCCGTGCCGCCCATCGGCTCTCCGACGAGATCTACACCGCGATCACGGGCGAGGGCCCCTATTTCGATTCCCGCATCGCCTTCGTCGACGAGCAGGGCGACCGCACGGCGCGCGTCAAGCGCATCGCGATCATGGATCAGGACGGCGCCAATGTCCGCCATCTCACGGACGCCCGCGAATTCGTCCTCACCCCGCGCATGAGCCCGGACGGACGCCACATCGCCTTCCTGTCCTGGCGTACGGGCCGCCCGAGCGCCTTCCTGATGGAGGTCGGCAGCGGGCGTGCGGTTCGGCTCGGCGAATTCACCGGCATGTCGTTCTCACCCTCCTTCCATCCCAACGGTCGCGAGATCGCGCTGTCGATGGAGCGGAACGGCAACACCGACCTCTACGTGATGGACATGAGCGGTCGGGTTCTGCGCCAGCTCACCACCCATCCCGCGATCGAGACCTCTCCGTCCTATTCGCCGGACGGTTCGCAGATCGTCTTCACTTCCGATCGCGAAGGCTCGCCGCAGCTCTACGTGATGAGCGCCAACGGCGGTCCGATGCAGCGCATCACGTCGGGGCGCGGCGGCTATTCCTCTCCCGAATGGTCCCCGCGCGGCGACCTGATCGCCTTCTCGCGTCAGCAGGGCGGCCAGTTCTCGATCGGCGTGGTGCGTCCCGACGGGACAGGCGAGCGGATCCTGCACAGCGACTACATGCTCGACAGCCCGACCTGGTCGCCCAACGGCCGCGTGCTCCTGTTCTCCCAGGAAGGTCGCGGCGCGGCCGCGACGAGCACGCTCTGGTCGATCGACGTCACGGGCCAGAATCTGCGTCGCGTTCCGACCCCGGGCGGCGCTTCCGATCCGAGTTGGTCGCGCCTACGGGAATGATCGCTCTCCTTCTGTACGAGGCCGTCGTCGAGAGCCCGCGCCACGAGATGTGGCGCGGGCTTTCATTTTGCCTTTCGACGGGACACCTCTCTCTCCAGCGTGGTGTCGACCGTATCGCGTGGACCCCTTTTCTTCCGGAGCGACGAGCGTCCATCGCGAGATCCTCGCACTCGTTTGCAGGGGGGGCACTTCGTCAC
Source organism: Scenedesmus sp. KT-U (assembly GCA_029853055.1). Lineage (NCBI taxonomy): Eukaryota > Viridiplantae > Chlorophyta > Chlorophyceae > Sphaeropleales > Scenedesmaceae > Scenedesmus > Scenedesmus sp. KT-U. Next base: position 1,658 of record JARWLF010000106.1, on the reverse strand, counting down.
TTCTGATTTCACGGCCTTGACGGAAAGAAAGTGTTCTTTCGTTTTCGTCTCGCGTGCCATGGACACGCTACAGCAAGCATCCGTCGCCACTTGGGTCATTTCTATATGTAAATTCCAGCGGCAAACTTGTAAAACGAGTATCTATCTCGAATACTATCAATTACGGTCCGCTCAACCTGTCAAACACGAGAAACGTGTGCGCCGGACGGATGCGGTCAAAGTCGTCAAGAGAGGAATCCTCATGCTCCCAGCACTCGCAGCCGCGGCACCCAGCCGTCGCGCTCTCATCGCCGGCGCGATCGCCGGCCTCGCCGCGGCCCCCGCCGTCGCCACCGCCAACCCTCTTCCGAGCGAATCGCTCGGTCTGCGTCCATCGGGATCCGACCAGACCGCACAGGTGACCCGCGCCATCGCAGACGCCGCGCGCGCCGGACGTCCACTCTACCTGCATCCAGGCGATTACCGGGTCTCCTCGATCACGATGCCCGCCGGCGGCGTTTTGACGGGCCCGCGTACGGCGCGTCTCGTCGGCATCAACAACGGCCCCCTCGTCCAGGCGCGCGGCATCCATTCGGCGCGCCTCGTCGGCATCTCGCTCCTCGGTCAAGCCCAGTCGGTTCTCGTCAACGGCGAAGCGGTTCCCGACCTCGTCATCGACGACGTCGCGATGAGCCGCGGCTCGACTCTCGTGCGCCTGCATCGCTGCGGCGGCCAGGTGACGCGCTCGCTCCTGTCGGCGGGCTCCGTCGGCCTCCTGTCGACCGACGCGACCGGTCTGAACGTGGTCGGCAACACGCTCGAGAATTTCGCCAACAACGGCATCCAGATCTGGCGCTGGGCGAAGGGCTGGGACGGCTCGATCGTCGCCCACAACCGCATCCGTCAGATCCGCTCCGACGCCGGCGGTCAGGGACAGAACGGCAATGCCGTGAACGTCTTCCGGGCGGGCGGCGTGAGCGTCCTCGACAACGTCATGACCGATTGCACGTTCTCGGCGGTTCGCGACAATGCGGGCGACGCCATCACTGTCGACGGCAACAAGATCTTCCGCTGCGGCGAAGTGGCGATCTTCATCGAGTTCGGCTTCGAAGGCGCGGTGGTCTCGAGCAACCTGATCGACACCTCGCAGAACGGCATCTCCTGCGCCAATCTCGATCACAACGGTCGCGCCTCGGTCATCTCGGGTAACGTGATCCGAAACCTTCTCAAGCGCCCGAGCGCCGCGGCCGATCAGGTCCTGCCGCGTCGTCCGCGCATCGACGACGACGAGCGCGGCGCCTCATCCTACGGCATCTTCGCCGAGGCCGAGGCGATGATCACCGGCAATACGCTCGAGAACCTCCAGGATCTCGCCATCGGCGTCGGTTGGGGTCCGTTCCTGCGCAACGTCTCGGTCGTGGGCAATCTCATTCGTGGCTGTGATTACGGCATCGCGCCGAGCGTGGTCGAGGGTGTGGGTGCGACCCTGATCGCCTCGAACCTGATCAGCGGCGCACGTCGCGGCAACATCGTCGGAACGCGCTGGGAGCGCTACGTCACGGGCGACCTCGCCTTGACCGCGGTCCCGACCCAGTTCCGCAATCACCTCATGGTCAACGGCAACATGGCCTCGGCCTGATATCGCGCCTCCTGCGACGAGACGACGGCCCGCAAGGACA
>JARWLF010000105.1:0-34936 GCA_029853055.1 Scenedesmus sp. KT-U | reverse complement strand
GCGGATGCTCTGCTGGCGGGTACAGCCTTTGCCAACAAGACCGATGTGACCAGGGAGGTCCTCAAGGTGTGGCACATGGGCGGGCAGGTCACTTGGAGGCGCCAGTATGACGCAGATCCGCCAGACACACTTCAGGTCATTCCCTCCCACGGGGAGCCATAAGGTATGAATGTAGATATCAGCAATGACAATGATACTCATTGAGTATCTGTTGTGTTAGCTGTAGCCATTGTGATTTCATTCTGTCATCGTATGCTCATGAGTAAGCGACACTGAGGACAAAGGGTCACAGCACTCATGGTGGTGACCAGCATCGAAGTGGTGTAGCAACAACCAAACTGACTCATGGTTTTTGTTGTTGCCTGTTGCACTGCAGATGACGCTTCCGGAGGCTTGTATTCAAAAAGCTGGATTGATGACAGCCAGCAAGAGTGGTCACTCCTGATCTGAACACTGCTTAGTGATCAGCAGCCACTGATCAGCAGCTGTGAGCCACAACAGCGGCGTACCTTCCATAGCAACTACAAGTTGCTTTAGCCATGGTCGACTTTATTCACATCGTAGGCAGCAGCAGCAATAGGCTAGCATAAGAACTCCAATGGTGTGTGATCTCAGCTTGAGAGCCAAACTCAAACATTCCATCCCGGTGTGCATCTCATTGATTGTTGGGCATCGTGTGTCTTTGTGTGTGCAGTGCCTGCAAATGCCACTTCAAGTAACATATGAGTTTCAACTTACAACTTTCTGAGTCAGCGATGTTACCATCAATGTAACAGATGTAGCCTTGTACACCAACCTGATGATAGCATTGTGCTGGTGTTGAAGCTGTTTCTGAGCCCTAGGCGGCCATACCCAATCAAGTATTTTGATGGAAAAATGGAAAGACAAACTTTACACCTGAGTCGACTTGAAGGCTAACCTGGCCATGGCGCCTATCTGGTACAACCGATGGGCATCCAAACCCACAAACCTGGGCTATGTCATCAAAAGCAATAAAATTGCAGGTTTCATAGCACCACGAAGCTTTGCTGTCATTCTTACACTATCCTTTATCACATCGATGTGATATCATCCACAACCGTCTGGGTCCGACCCACTCGATGATCGAGTGCTTGCCTGCCTGCCTGCCTGCCACGTGGCACTGCAAGTCCCTCCTCGGTTGCTGTCTGCACAGTCGATGTTGAACAACTGCCAACCCAGTGCATCACGTGCAGCATACGGACCAGGCATAGCATATCAACTTGTCTCTGCACCCTTGTGCGGTGTTCCAGGCCAGTCAAGCAACTACCTCCACGGACGGATACCGCCTTGTGCGCGAAGCACCAAGTAAACTTCTAAGCCCACTGTCGTCAGAATCCAGTGAAACAAAGTCACATTGCGCGCACCTAGGCGGCAAGACAAGACACTTGACACTCTCCACCTCAGGTGACCATGGTTTGCAGTTGTGCTGTCACCAGACTGGGTGACTTGTGGTAGATTCTCTGGGCATGCAGTTACGAGCACTTGACAGCGGTCCAAGCTCAGGAAAGGGACGAACTGTCTTAATCATCGTTCTTGATTGACTGTTTCACCTCTGGAACCTGGCATAGTGTCACTCAGTTACGGTAACTTACAGTCTTATTGTCCTTCAAGGCCTTGGCCAGCAGTTGCAGCCTACTTACTTCCGGGAAGTAACCTGCTTTGATTCAAGTCATGACTGTCGAGTCTTATCAGAGTATGTTAACAGGAGTGTGGTGCAGCTGCTAAGGCATGATACCTCAGCATGACCACTGTCAGCAGCAGTGAGTATGTTGGTAACAACGTGGCAGGAGAATCTGCATAGCCTGTTCTGTTTCTTGCCAGCCCGAGACACTTGACAAATAAGACATCAAGATCAGCCGCTGATGACGCTCAACGGGGCACCAAATTGTTTCCAGTGTTTGGCATAATGACACACAGATACCACCGCGTCAATGACAGCAGCTGTCGCGGCAACAATGCACATTCTGAAGTCAGTGACTTGTGAGCCCTGGAAACACAGGCAGCTGGTACTCTGTTCGACTAAAACTTGGAAGCCACCTCCGAAGTCTGTTACCACACCACAAGCTTTGACTCAGAGTAAAACGAACTGTCACCACAGCGTCTGCAACCTCTATCACCAGGATAGCACGGTCACTATCACTATAAGTGGCACCACTGTGACAGTTGCCTGCAGTGACGCAACTGCAAGCACTAGACACACAACAAAACATGGCGACCGTCGCTATGATAGCACACAACATGAAGCATGCTGATGACTCTGTTTGATACTGTGAACAAGGCTGATCGGCCACAGGGTTGTTCAGATATGGGGCTCCTGACAAGTCCACTATAGCCCTATGGTATATACCTGTACTTCTAGTAGCAAACCGTTACAGGAATTGATTCGAACAAACTGCGACAACTCACTGAAACCACACCCACCAAAAGAGCTAGCATTGACCGCCAAATCCATCAACAGCTGTTGATGATCGGACCTGCAGTCCTCTCAAATCTTTAGAGATCATGGCAGCATGCCAGCCATGATCATCACGGTGCTCATCACAGCAGCTTTAGTTGCCTGCAATGCAACCAGGTGGCCCTGCCACATATCCTTGCTCATCAACGTATGACCAGCATGAACCATGCATGATACACCAACACGAAGACCACCATAGTTGATATTAACAAGTGGGTGTCACTACATATACTGTGGCAATGCTCTAATGGCTCGACCCATCATCCCTCACCAGCTGTAAGGCTAAAACCTTCTGTAACAGTTTGTTTCTGACTGCTGTGCAAACCTGCTCATCATGAGCCATGTCATCAGCCCTGTTCACGATGACAGTTTCCCTCAGCACAGAGCCACCAGGCACTGCCTCTGATGTGCCTCTCAGGGGGTCCTAGCAGTGCAAGGAGCGGCAACGGAACAGGGTGATGACTGTTACCGAGTTCAAGACCCTATGAACACACAACCATTGCACATAACCTGGTTCTACCAACATCACTGATGTTACATCAATGCATGAAGCATGGGGTCTGTTCAGTAGCTGCTGCAAGTCAGCGACTGCATGTCAGTGACTGCCAACAGTGTAGTGCTGGCACACCTGCTTACCAGGCTCAGTGCCTCCTCTTGCTGTGATAACAGGTTCCAGTTGGCAAACACCTGCACATCTGGATCTATTGAATTGAACAAAACGTCTGCAGCCACCAGATTGATGCAGAGCCGCTTGGCTGCCTCGGGGTGGTACGTGCTCCAAGAGCAGAGCAGGTGCTCCAGATACAACCTGTCATCCTCCAGGGGACCTGTTTCCAGCTCTTGGACAAGAAAGGCACCAAGCTGCATGCAACGAGATGCATTGCACAGTTCCAAGAACCAGACGCATCGTTGTAGCAAATTGAAGTTGATAGGCAACATGTGCACTCTGCACTGTGCTGGCAACCTGATTCCGCGGCAGCATCCAACACTTAAACATCCTGAACACATGCTGGGCTTCATACTAGTGACAGCAGATGACTCACCCCTGGTGCAGTGCACACCACACCCACATATGAATGTTCCCTCTCTTAGCAGCTGTGCTTGACCCTGTGCCCTACACTACAGCTGAACGCCGACCCCATGTCTGCTCTGCTAGACCTCACCTGCTCAAACAAAGGATGGCCAGCCAGCTTTTGTGCATCTTGCCGCCTCCAAGGTGGAGCCAGTGCCTCTGACAGGAAGTCAAGCAGCAAACTGTCGAGCTCCCTGATGATGGGGTAGTCATGCTTGTGCAGGGGATGCCAGTATGTAGCCTCCAGCAGCTTCCTGGGTCCCAGCTTGATCCAGTCCTGCGGTGCAACAATCATTCAAGGACTCCTGGAAAAGTGTTGACCGCAAAAACCGCAATCAACTGCTCACAGTGTGCTCGAGACAAATGCATATCTTGCTGCACAGGGCTGTGAAACTGGGTTACAGAGGTGCGCTGGTTGGAGCTTCCAAGGGAGTTCAAGAGCAAGCATACAGCAGTACCCTTGCACAGCAGCTGAGTCTACACTGGCTACTGAAAGTCCTCATGCATTGCAGCAAGGAAGTGAGCCTCAATGACTGCCACCATTGCTGGCTCTGTGGGGTTTTGCACAAACACGGACATCAATCACTTCCTCCTGCAGCTCCTGGGGGCTCTTGGGGTTGATGACATTGAGCATCCAGAATGGTGGTTTTCCGTAGGTCACCATCTGCATGTGACACAAACCGTTGTCAGCTGCACAGGAGTTTGCACCTGTCTCAATCGCACTAGAACAACACTGCATGCTAAAGCTTCTCAAGCACAAAGGCAGCGTATGACTGTCAACTCTGGGCATACAACGCTGCAGGATCAAGAGCTGCTGGGTCACAGGCCGCACGAAGGACGCCTGCGCCACCGGTCCATGAACATCACAAACACCAAGCTGACGCGGCTGCAACATTGGGCACGACGTGTTACAAGGATATCACACCATTCAAGTTGAAGCAGCTTACAAGATCAAGCTCTTGCTGCCAATCTCAGTTTCATGACAGGATCACACTTGACCAAGTTAGCAGCCAGGTATCACCATGAGCAAGATTGCCTACCTGCAGTAGCAACATGCCAGATGAGAAGATACTGGCTTTGTGAGCATAATCTGGCCTTGAGATCTGCAGCTGAGTCGCCAACCGCAGCTCTTGCAGCTCTTGGCAGCAGTGCACAGCTCCTACATTCCCCTCACTGCTGACATGCCTCATCTCTGCACTCCACCGGATCAGTGGCTGCTGCATCACGGCCTGCAGGCCTGCCAGATCCAGTTTTGGAGCCATGTACATGTATGCCCCTGCAGGTGGCACAAGCACATATGCTTGACACCAGCCTTCTTACATGCAGAGTGACTTGGTCATTGCATGCAACTATGCCCACTGGTTCAGGTGTTGCTCTTGCTGCATGAACAAAGAAAGACAGATGAACAACTGGAAGCCATGCTCACCTGTCACAGCAGGGTGCGCCACCAGCTCAGTGTCATCACGTGTACTGTCTTGTGCCAGTCCAAGATCCAGGGCCACCAGTCGTCCCTGCATGACCCCGATGTTGGTTGGCTTCATGTCACGGTGCACCACACCACGCTGGTGCATGGCAATCAGCCCCAACATCAGATCAAACGCCATTCGAAGAACATAGCCTGCTGAGGGCTTCAGCACTGTAGGCGCTTGCCACTGCGAAAAAGAACAACAAGTAGAGTGTCCCCACATGATCACCGAGCAACTTTGCCAAGCCCCAAGGGCTACAATCAATGCAGTTAAGCTTTGCGCACCTCAGGTGCATGTTTCAGTTAGCGTCACATTGCTGGTGATCACTTGCACTTGTTCTATGTAGGGCTTAAAAAGCACCTTCCCAACTCTTTGGGTCTACTAAAATGCAAAGCAACCCCAATCCCTGCTTACCCTGTCAAACAGGTAATCCAGGGTGCCTCCCAGAAACCGTGGCATCAGCATAGCCAGCGCTGGTTGGGCTGGTGCGTGTTGCTCATACTTTAACCATACAATCCCCACATCAGACGCCTGGAGTGCATCTATGGCAGAATGTCCAATGCAAGCAGCACAAGAACAGCAGTTAGACTCGATAAGTATCAACATAACTATAAATACACATGAAGGTTATGTGGGGTTTACACACAGAATGGATGTATTCATGCTAGCATGACCAGACAACAAGCGGCATCCACAGCATAGTTGGCCGGCGCTACACAGGACATTTCTGACCAGCCATACAACTGCTTCCCCTCGTGTCACAATTGGTTATTGACTGCTTGAATGTACTATTAGCAGCAGCAACACAGCACACTGTTTGCAAGGGTGAGTAGCACCTACATCCGTCAAGACCCATCCTGAATGCAACCAGCTCCTGTGCAGCATACTGCACTAGCTCAGGGCTCTTAACTGTGAAGATCTTTAGCACATGCTGCTCGTTACTGCGAACAGGTTCATAGATTGTGTCTGTATGTGGTGTGTGACGCATATGCTGGACAGAAACCACTGCTGACCGGTCTCCTAAACTGACTGTGTTCAATACTTGGAAGAGCCAGCACGCTGGTCGCCCTGTTGCTGTATGCTGCTGTGGAGGGTGCTGCCTCAATTGTTTGACAAGCATCAGCAACTGCTTTACTAGGTGATGGTGCTCGCTGCTGTTGCCCGCCCTGAGTAGACAAAGCGCACGTCTCCTGACACGAAGCAAGTTCATGCACAACAAGCTGTTATCCAACAGTCTTATTGGTGGCCCCTCTTCCGCATTGACTGCATGTGCTGTGTACTGCATGACTGTAACACCCTGATGTTTGAACCTGCGAGATCAAACATCACTGTTGATAAGTTTTCATGAAACACCTGGTTCCAAAGGAGTTCAATGACAACCATCAAGGCCTGATGCAGCCAACAGTACCATGATTGACACAGGTACTTCTGATCAACCTGACAGCATCCTCGAGGACACGATCTCACTCATGACTGGCAATTGCAGCGGTAAACTTGCACATCATGCACACGATTCATGCACAGAGATGCCCAGCGAGCTCAGCCTCGAGAGGCCCACCGCTGATGACACCGGCAGTTATGCAGGATACTGTATAGGACCTGGCAGGTCTCCTTGTGTGTCGGTGTCAGATCTGCCACCTTGTATAGTATTTGCAGAACTGGTCTGGTCGTAGCTGCGTTACGCTGACAAGTTTAGCTGTTTCCCCCACGGAACACAGGTCAGAGAGAGATGCAACCAGGCAGTCGAGCAACCAAGCAGACAGGCAACACTGAGACAAGGTGCTATGACGTTCGAATGTTATAGTCTTATTGTAGTTGTCTGGGACAGTGATTTTGAAGAACCGAACTCGCAAAGTGGCACGAACATGAACCCAAATCAGTCAATTTCACTTTGAGTTGCCCGGCAACATCGCGACACGTCGCGTACACTCGCATATGTTATACAGGCTACTAATAAACACTTGATAGGGGTTGTGCAGGACCCGAAATCCCTAGTGCCTTGCTGGAGAAGCGCTGCTGCAGCGCTGCTGCAAGCGTGCAAGCCAGCTGGCCTGCACAGACACATGTGCTGCTGTCATGCACGTATGTGGTCTCTAGCAGTTCAAGTATACAGCTGAATTCATTCCGGCAACAGAATCAATGTGGGTTTGCATCGATGGCACAGCTGCTTGGCATCAAAAGCGTGACTGATCATGAGGTGGCACCTGTTCTTCACGAGTCTCCCTGCCTCACCATCACCACACTGACAGCCACCCAGCGGGTGTGTTAGTTACCTGGTGAGCAGGCGTGATATACGGCACAGTGTTGCACCTATTACAAGTATGCATGCTCTGTGCTTCATGGAAAGATGGTCTGCCAGCTGCCCTGCTGACAAAGCCTAGTGGGTAAAACCTGTCAATAATGTGCACGCAAGTTGGCAACCACAACTCAATACGATGTCCTCAGGTTGATACCTATTTAGATCACCAAAGTGGTCCAACTATGCTACTGTAGTGAGCTGAGTAACAGCAGCAGCAGCAGCAGTGAGTTGGCGGCAGCAGCAGTGAGTTGGCGGCAGCAGCTGCAGCAGATCTGGAATCATGCAGATGACAATACTGTAGCCCACAGAGATTGAATCTCTAACACCTGAGAATGCTATCAGCAGCATATTGAATCTATGCAGCAGCAGCAGCAGCAGCAGCAGTGGGACACATTGTCTTTGTACCCTGGCAGCAGCAGCAGCTGTGCAGGAAACCTTGGTTGAGGCTGTTGCTGAAGACAGCGGCACCATAGGCATTGACAGGGAATGGTTGCAGCAGCAGCAGGGTTTGCAGCATGCCTGTAGTCATTGGCGACCTGTCATTTTGACGTGATATCAACAACCTCATCTCTTTGGCAACACCCCAGCATGTCAAGGTGAGCCTTAATCAGTCATGAGATCATCCTGTGATCAAGGCCTTCTACTGCCAGCACATCAAGAACCTGCTGGATCATGTCATCACTATGTCATCAGTGTGTACTCGTAATCAAGGCAAGATGAAAGCATTCACAGTGGACCAGTTTATGACCGCTGCTTGCTATGCTAGGCAAGTTGGACAGTGTGCCCATGCTGATGGGCATGCAGCAGGTTCTTCATGTGGTGAAAGTTGCACACATACTGCAACTGTTCCAGCTGCAGCCTGCAGAAAGCTGGCTCAACGAGTGTCACAGACTCTTGCACAGACGACATTAACCAGGCTGCCTGTCTGTCATGTTTGATGCCGGTATGTTTGTGCATCATTATGTCTCTATTACGTCATCTCCACCAACGAATGACCTCTCAACTGCCTCAAGTACTGCCTGGGGTTTTGATAAACAAACATACACAGTGTGGTGAGGGTTATCACAGAATATAACTTTACACCAGCAGTCACAGACAGCTGTACGATCAGCAGTACAGGAAACAATGGATCTCATGACAGCAGATGGTCGCCACAGTGCTGTCTTACAGCAGCAGCAAGTGCCGGTCTGACAGCACTTGTGGGGTGTTGCAAGTTGTTCTTCTGCGACAGCTGGAGGCAGCAGAATCTTCTGCAGCAGCAGCAGCAGCATCAGGGTTGAGAGGGTTATCAGAGGAGCAGCAACCAAGCCAGGGTTACACACAGAAACCTGTGATCAGGTGGCAGCGTATCCGTGACTGCTGACTCATGTGTTGCAAGGTTTGCCAGCACCTGGTTCACATCAGCAGCAGGCATCAGTCACTGGTATGAAGTAGCAGCAGGTCTGGACCCCAACACTTGTACCCTACTGCCAGGTTTGCACTCGGAGTGCATTGCCGCAGTGCATTGGAGAAGTTGGAAGATGCAAGTTTACTGTCCTGCTGCTGCCATATCTCGATAACATTGCTGTAACAGCAGCTTCAGCAGCAGTTTGCCCATCAATTGGCTGCTGCCAGGTCAAAGTCTACAGGACAGTGTCTAGCAGCAGCACAGCAGTTGGTTGATCCAAGGTACGATCAACTGTGGTTGGCCGTCGATGACCTTCAGAGGCGCAGCTAGCTGACAGCTGTGCTCTTATCGCGGTGGTGCATCATCATGTAAGACCTCTAGGTGTGAATTTGCCAGCTGATGCTCACACACTGTGGGCTTAAATCCAGCATTGCAGTTGGGTGCGGTCATCGGCAACAGCAACAGTAGCAGCAGCAGTTTATGGACGCACACTGAGGAGCCTACTATGCATCCAGCTGACACAGCATGAAGGAATACAGCAACATGTGTGGTGATTGTGATTCATACATCTTGTCATGCTTGCACCTTCAAGAAGCAGTCATGCAGTGGATCCTGGTCATGTCAGCTGTAGTGTTGTTGGTTGCAGCACCACCACCTACTGTTACGAGTCTCTGACACTGCAGTGGCTGTTGCTCACAGGAATATCATCAGAAGACACCCAGAGTGAGGGTTTATCGAGCCCATTAGTACCAACACATAGATCTACAAGCTTGGATCAATCCTTTCCTTGGCAGTTGTCATGGGATTTCCAGTGGTTGATGGTTCAAAAGCTGCTTGGGGTCTAGCGCAATAGGCATCATAGCAGGGTATACTATACTGAGAGCAATTATTAACAATAGCTGAGTCTGGCAGCAGTAGTACAGATGGCAGCAGCACAGGCAGTAGCGCAGCCTGGTTTGCCGGCCGACAGCGGCAGCAGCAGTGTGGCAGCAGCAGCACTCCTGCCCATGGGCCGAAGGCTGTCTTGAGAGGTTCGGTACTGCTCATGTCAGATACCACACCACAAGCTCTGCTTCCGCTATACAAGAAAGACACAGTATGCTCTCCCTGCTTGCTTACAGAGCCTGTCCGACAGCTCCAGCCTGTTACCCATGCCTGCCCATGCTCACTAAGCTTAGTGAGCCTGCAAGGGGTCGTGTACGTATTGCTTGACCAATGTTGCAAGTTGACCAATGTTGCACTTCAAGTACGGTAACTACTACAATGTCAATGCTACTATTACGGTAACTAAACTACAATGTCAATATTCTGTTCCTGCTTGGGAGTCCACAAGTACACATACTCTAGCGCAGGCTGTCACTGTTACTAGTTAGTATGACACTGACACTGTGACATGTGACGATGCCAGCAGACGGCGTCGATTGGCTTCATGTTACTGCACAAAACACGTCAGCAGCTTGACAGCGATTAGCATGCTATTACTTAGAGGCACAAGACCAGTACTATCGCAAAGTAGTCTGCTTTTGTGGCCTATCATGTATGCAAACCCCGTACGGTATTTTAACACGCGTGTCAACCTACTTGCCAGTACACTGCTTCATAGCTGGCGTTTGCCGTTTATCTGGAGGACACAGAGTTACAGCTAATGTACTGCGTAGTTCCGTGCATGGTTATCTTCAGTTGCTAGTATAGGCATGAGCAAGAAGCTGCGCGCCAAAACCGAGGATGAGTTGCAGGTACTGTTCACCTGCCCCGTCATCCGGCAACAAAGGCTGCAGCTGTGCAAGTCAGGTACGGAGATGTTTTAGATCTGTTGAAGCCACGCGCTTGGTCAGGGTCGAGCAGCAGATGGCTTGAGAAGCGCAGCATACCCTGTCTGCAGTGCTGGGACAGCTTCTTCGTGAAAACCATCATTGCTTGTGCGCCTGGTCGTACATGTACTATACGCCGTCTGAAAAGCGCAATGACTCTTGTTGGATGCAGAATTTGATAATCTCGGCGATATCAGCAACCAACTCGGCGTGTTGGGCACCTCAGATGCTGGCGACCATCTTGAGCAGCATGTACAATTTACATCAAAACCTGGTATCTTTGGCAAGGGATCAAAGCTTGCATCACAGCGCAGCTGCGCTCAGGCAATACTGCGCTCTCTGGTCAGTAGTTCAAACAAGCTTGCAGGATTCTCGCAGCTTGCGCAGCATAGGACGCACAACACGTCCTCAGAATCAGGGCTAGCAGGCTTCAGCTCTCCGCTGGTGGTGTTGCTGCGTCGCGTATCCATGTGGTACTACTACCATGTGATGTACTCACCAGCTGAAGTACTGCTGTATGCCACCAGTGGTTGTGAGCTGCTGTTTCAATTGCTGTCGCCTCACCAGCAGCTGGCCATCATGTCAGAGATCGTGACGATGCTGTCGTCTCCATCTATGACGCTGAGCACAAGGTAAGACGCCAGAAAGTTAGTCGGCTTCATCGAAGTAGGCTTCTTGATCATTCGTCCTATGGTTGCCTTAGGGCAATGCTACAGGGCGGCATCACCAGTACGTTTTTTACCAGTGTCAACACACTCTACCGCTGTATATGCCAAGCTCATGACATATACATGTTTCACTTTGATCAAGTTCAGCGGAGCAGGAGTTGTTTGTCAGCAGGGTATATACTGTATGTCTGAATCTGCATGGCGACATCTGAGCAACAGACTGCAGGCAGCATCGGCATCGCTACTACGTCCAGTACAACCAGAGTGTTCTGGAATAGTATCCAGGCCAGTGTAGCTGACGTCTCCTCTACTTGCTGTCAGTGTCGCTATGTGTTGGAACACTGCATTGAATCCGTAACATCGCTGCTTCTGCTCCTTGCTGTTTGCTTGCATGCAGTGACAGCAAGAACGGCGAGCTGCTTCCTGCTCTTGACACGCCTGTACACACTGCAACATTCATGAGTATGCTGTACATGGCCAAGCAGCTAGCAGTAGCAGAGGCAGCAGAACACCAGCAACAGCAGCAGGGCCAGGGCCATGATGCACCACCCAAGGCTCACAGCCCATTTACGGCGCTCCATCCTACTGCTTTGCTGCAGCTCAGGCTGACACGGCTACAGCGATGTGCTGACGATATGTCCCCACTACAGGAACAGCAGCAGCAGCAGCAGCAGCAGTCAGTCCCACCTAGTGGGTGCCCTGCTCTCGTCACCGCAGTATGTGCTAACCTGTATGGAGTCCTGCAGTTTGAGCTGTTCTCCCGGCAACTTCATGATGTGTCACATGTTGTCCTGCAGCAGCCACAACACAGCCTGGTGAGTTTCCTGTAGTAGGCTCTCTTACTCTGTGCTAAGCTTTCGTGGCGCATGTATGTGCTTTTGACGCTGCATTAGTCTTGTGCTGCAGCAGTTTGCAGTGTGTACAGATCAGTATGTTTGCATCATGGGTGTCTGGATGTCAGAAGTCTCAACCCTGCAGTCCCTGGCTGCACGCCTGCCGAGTTTACGTCATCACTGGTTTCAGAGCAAGCTTGCTGGTCACATATGCTGCCAAATCCAACATCATTCCCACGGTGTGAAGCTTAGCAGTGGTGGTAGCCACTTGAAGTCTTCCTTCACCATTGAGCTCACTGACTGTGTGTGCTGCACTGTCTGTTGGATTGTCCTGCAGGCCTGTGAGGCCTCAGTTCAGCAGCAGAAAGTGTTAGGCCCGCTGCTATCTCAGGTCAGCAAGCTGTCTGCGTCGCAGCTGCATCTGTGGCAATACACACAGCAGTACGCTGCAGATGCTGAGTTAGGTGAAAGCAGTGGTCTTGAGCAGCAAAGTGCTGCTACTGGTATCCGTGCAGCAGCAGTAACAGCAGCAGCACTACAGCAGCTAAAACAGAGTTTCAAAGCGGCAGGAGTACTGCAGAACTGGGATGGGTGCAGTCCTCTCTGCGTAATGCTGCTGAAGGTACTGCAACAGCAGCAATGTCCGAGTCAGCAGCCTGATATGCAGCAGCAGCAACGACAACAGCATGTTGAGGCGCTGGCCATGCTCCATGTTGTGTCTGTACTGCTGCACGGAGTGATGTATGAACATGCACTTGACATCAGCAGGCAAGTGGTCTCAACCTGCCACGTGCATTCAGCATGACAATACTGTTCTTGATGTTGGCGTTGTGCAACAGCAGCAGAGGAGGCCAGTTCAGACGCAGGAGGTAACTGCCATGGTTTTGCGGTTGTGTGCCTTCATAGCGCCGTGTGTACACACAGAGCGTCTGATCGACCAAGAAAGTGATCAGTGCTTGCTGCACATCACGACCAACTCCAGGCAGTTACCAATGTCGCTGAGATCAGCGTTTCTGCTTCATAACTGTGGAGCTGTATTGATGTGATATTCACTTGCTCTTCACTTGCTGTGTTCAGGATAAATCTGCAGCCGTACCTTGCAAACTGTCAGCTGCAGCTGCTGCTGTCAATCCGCAGCAGGATAACAGCACTGCTGCTCAGCGCACAACAGCGACTAAAAGCAGCTGCACTCAACCTTGCGCTTGGCTCCAGCAATATAGCTGCGAACAGCAGTGAAAGCTCGCAGGGCAACAGCATTCATAGCAGTGAAGACGCTGCTGCTGCTGCTGTTGTGTGGAGGTCTATCATGCAGCAGGTTCAAGCAGCAGTGTTGCAACTAATTTGTGCCAGGCAAGTCATGAAGCCTCAGGTTGTATATCTAGCTCTGGACAATGAGCTGAAAGATGTGCTCAGGTGCGTCTATACATAGGATCGTGTGATGAAAGTTGGTAGTCCTGGAGACAGCAACTGCAAATTTCCCGCTTGGTACTTGAGCTGGTGTCTGTGTGTTATGCAATGCACAATGATACATACATGAGTCACACACTACGCAAGAGTGTGTTCATACTTGCTTGGTTGCCCGTGGGCCGACAGGCCGGAGCGGGTTCACTTCCAACTTTGCTTGGTTGAGGTCTTGCTTGTTCTGGGGTGTGGTAGGATATCTGACTTGGCAAACACTTCTTGTACCAGTCGGATGTCTGTTGAGCTGCTGCTGCGTGGTGTAAGAAGTGCTTGCACGAAGTTGTTGATAGAAACCACACCATTTCAAAAGCAACACACACACAGACAACAATCCAGTACAGTGTGATAATGCTGCTTGCAGGAGATCCAAGCCTGATGCACAGCAGGATCCTGACCGCACTCAAACTAGATACTTCCCACAGCAGCAGCAGAGGCAGCAGCAGGGTTCAGCTGTTGGCAGCAGCAGCGGTAAAGCAGCAGCAAGCAGCAATACAGATAGCACGGGACCCATGTTTCTGAGTCTGTTTCAAGTACTGCAATATTGGCTGTTGGAAGTCGTTGTGCAGGAAACAGCTGAACATGATCAAGCACAGCAGTACTTTGTCAGCATTGCAAGTGATCTTAACATCAGTTTGGAGGATCTTGCTGCCCGTCTGCCCGCATGTATCGATCGGATCATGCAATCAAGCACAGACCTGGTGCAGCAGACATACCTCAGCGTGTATCAACTTGTCAGCAACAGCGGCCTGCTGCAGTTTCGTGAACAATTGGGAGAGATGCTGGTGCATCTGCAGCCCTACATGGTGCAGAATGCATCGAACCCAGATCAACAGGACATCGCCAAGGTCGCCAAGCTGTTTTGCTGTGTCTTCATGTTGGTCGAGCTGCAGGAAGTATGCAACGTCCAGCATGAAACGCAGCAGTCAGCGGCAACTCAACTTATGCTGCATGCTTTGAACATATGCGGGCCTATAATGCCAACACTGGTATCAGCATATGCCTGCTTGCAGCGGCAGCCAAGTTGGCGTATGCTGGATGACAAGCAGCTGCAGAGTTTTGATGTGTCTACATATTGGATGAATGAGCAGTTCTCCATGTCTCCAAGACGAACGCGTGCCTGGGTGAAGCTGTCAGTACAACTGGATATCTCAGAAAGTTTCAAGCACAGGTAATGACCACGTTAATCATGGCAGTAATGTTGTGTCAACTGCAGCAGAGCACTGCCTTTGAAGAGGCTGGATACGTCAAGCACCATATGCGTAAAAGGGCACACATTTGTTAGAGGTATTCCATACACGGTATCGTTCTGCCTCTATGACATTGCATCAGATAGCGCTGGGCATCTTTGCGGTTATGAGTTGCAGCTATCTTTTGGAACGAGTTGTGACCTATACCTCATTCAGTACTGTCACTGAAGCTCGTTTCGTATCCCAGTATGTGGGTGCAGTATTTGCTGTTGCGATCAGCTTCAAACAGACTGCCCTGTGCTGCATGTTGCAGGCTGAAGTCTCTGATCAGACGCCTACAACAGCAGGAAGCTTTTGAACAAGACCCCAGCAAGAGCAGCAACAACCAACCTTGTGATTCTGAGGAGACAGATGATGCTGATGAGGATGAGCCTACATTTCCAGAGATGGCTACTGCTCTGGAGAAGGTGTTTGTGAACTGGCAATATGAAGACACAGAGCTGCAACAGGAAGGTCTGGAGCTGTTGCAAAGGGCTTATGAGCATGTAGGTGATATATAGCAGGCCAAGATGCAAGTAGCAGATGCTGCTTATGTGTGCATTAGGTGATGCAATCAGCATGCCTGCGTCTGATATATTGCCCTGTCTTGCAACCAGTACACACATAGTTGAGCAAGCCAAGTTGATAGCTTGATGATGTAGACCATGGTATATAGTTGCTGTGCTTGAAACTCAACAGTTTGTTGCCTTTGTTGCACCTGTGCTGCTGCTGCTGCTGCTGCCAGGTGCTGGAAGTGATCAGCGAGACTGAGTCAGGTGATGATCTGAGGGGGGAGCTTCAGCGAGAAGTGGCTGGACCGCTGATCGACCTGGTGAAGAAAGTGCATCCTGTTGACTACAACGACATTCATTCAAGGTTCCAGGTGGGTGGCATCTGTCATGTTCACGGCTCCTCATATGTCATTGCTGACTCGTATGAACTGCAGCAGCACAACAGGTAGGCTAAGTTACGCTACACAGTGTTCTGGACTGAGTGCTTGCCTGCTTGTCAATGGTGGTTTGATGTGTTCTTGTGGCTTGCCTTGATCCGGTCTAATGCCGCAAACGCAGTCGCATGGTTCTGCAAGCGACGTAGCAACACTGTGTTGCTCAACTTGCTGTTGGGTGGAACCTGCAAGCGTATGTTCATGCCATGGTCGCTCTGCTGCTGTTGTCGTATCCTGCTGCAGTGCTTTGTTGTTGATGAGCTGCCGCCCCTGGTCAAGGAGTGGTCCACGCAGCTTGTCAAGATTGCAGGAACTCTTACTCCCAAGCGTCACAGTCATGGTACTACACCTACAATTACAGAACTGCTACAAGCATGGGAGGATTACAATGAAGTTCACGCTGAAAGATGGCTTGACAAGGCGGGCAGCTTCCTGCAAGGCCTCAGGCTGATGGTGCGACTATACATGAGGTGCTCCATGGAGCTCCCACGTCTCAAGGTTGGTGCACTAAGGTTGTAGACAACAGATGCCCATGTCAGCACCACAAGACCCCCAAAATTTTAGATCAAGGAGTCTGACTTGAGAGCAGCAGTGCTGATGGCAGCATTGCTATGGCTGATGAGTAGTTTATATATATATATATATAGCAGCAGTGCTGTACTTGCGCAGTCATGGTTGACCATTGCAAAGGCATATGTTTGCAGTTTGTCACAATCACTTTCATGCTGCTGCGCTTTTGGTACTGCAGAGAAGCAATGAACTGCTCTCTGAGCTTTTAGAAGCTCTTCCTGAGTACCCTTTGACACCAGCAGCAGCATGTGAGGAGTTGCCAAATGATGATGTGCTGTATACAGTCTGCATGAAGATTAAAAAGCAGCAACAGTCTGTCAAGGTGGGTGCGTCCGTGTTTGATATGTGCAGGGGTGCAGTACTACCGCATCCGTTGTTGGAGGCTCGAATCATACTGCAGTGTGGACGTGAACCAGCTGCTTGTGTCTCAATGCTGCCACTGCTTCTGACTGCTGCAGGTATGTGCTGACACTCTCACGGCAAGCCAACATTGCCTGGATGTGGCCTTTGGTAAAGATGTCGGACGCTGTGCCTGGCTGGTGCTGCACAAGATGCTCAGCTTGGTGGTGCATGCAGAACACAAGGTGGGCAGTAAGGGGCATACGCCTTGGAACTTTGGGCCTTATGCAGAATCGCTCTTCTGCAACGAGCAGATGCTTGAATCTTCGTGTGGGAGGTTCTGTGTGGCATGAGGCGTGCTGTGGTATCAGCAGCATGATGTTACCGCAACCACTGTTACCACGGCATCATGGACTGTGTTGTTGGAAGACCACATCATGAGCACGTCACCTGTGTTGACAACAAGGAGACACACTTGGTGTATTCTTGAACACTGTCATTGCAGGGCAATGCCTGGTCTAAGGTTTCAAGGGACGCTTCCGACAAGATGACAGCAGTCGTGACTCTCATGCTGTCATACCTACACAGCACAACAGCAGACCTGGGGCTGCCTGGTGACTTCAAGCTGCAGGACTTCCAGCTAGCTGCTGCGACACTGTCTGCTGACACTGTCCAAGCTGTAGGTGGCAGACTTATCGCTTGAGTGTATAGTACTGTTCTTTGACATTCCTCAGTGTCGCAGTCACTTGCTTACTGTGCATCAAAGTATCCCTTGGTGATGCCAGCTGTGTGCAATGCGTGGAGAGCACGGCCGAAATGACTGTACCCTGCCAATCAAAGCATTTTGCTTGCTGTTGTTGTGCAGCTGCTCAACAACTTCGAGGTTCGCGGTGGCATGCCAGCCTTCTACTGGATGTTCCAGCAGCTGCCGGCTCCTACTGTGCACGAGGTCGCCCGGCGGGCCAGCGGAAGGGCCATGGTTCCGGAGTTTGCTTCTCGGAGACGTTTGGGGCAGGGAACGTATGTCTACAACTCTAGAGCCAGCTCCTACAGTGATTTGGGCATATCCTGGGATGGATACGAGCGGTGTGATGAGCTTGGGTTCAGCTGGACCGAGCTGCCGACACTGGGTCAGTTGGGCTCGAAGCAGGCACCTATGGACCTGGTTCAACGTGCTCTCAAGGAAGTCACAGCGTTGAGCAAATTGCAAGAGAACCAAGCAGACCTCGCTGCTGCTGTTGCTGCTGGTTCAGCATCAAGCGCCGAGTTGGCACAGCTACATCAAGAAGTCCAGCGGAAGGCTGCAGCAGTAGCTGCACAATGCCATGAAACGCTGTTGCACGTGCCTGAATATGCAGATGCCGATCCAGGCACTGAGTCTCATTCGTCAGCGGATTCTGAGAGATGTCCTGTGCATTGTGGCGGCACTGAACACAGTGCAGGCAGCAGAACAGCAGTAGGCCGGCAAGGCAGCAAGGGCAGCAGCAATATGGTCCAGGATATCACTGCTGCGTCCAGATTTGCCGGGTTACAGCGTGAGCATGCAGTTGCACAGCGCTTGTTGAATCTACAGCAGCAGCTTGCAGTTGTTGATTTGAAGCAGCAGGAAATGCAGCTCAAGCGTGAACCTAGGACGGGAGCAACAGCTGCAGCTCAGCCGCAGCAACAACAGCAACAGCAGCAGATGGCATGGCTTCATATCAGCAGTCGTCATTCTGTGTTGCTGCCGCAGCAAGTTCACAGCTGCTGCTTGGATCTCATGAACAACGATGAAGCACATATGCACCAACAGTGTTATGGACAGGGAATAGTTCAGCTACAGCGGCTGCATGACAGCATCAAAGCAGCACACACTGGGATGCAGAACCAGCTGGCATCACGTGAGGCTGTCCTGGCTGCACCAGCAGCTGCTAGTGTCTCTCTGGACACCAGCCAGCTCAAACTGCCATGCAGCGGGTCCTGCAGCAAGCACGGCAGCTCAGTTGTTGACCCAGAGATGCTGCACCTCGGTGCCAAGTGCGCATGCACCGCTGCTGCTGCTTTTGACCCTGGCAGCAGCAACACATTCCGCAGTCTGCTGTGGCAAGTCCTCGTAGAGCTTAAGCCCTCTGTACAGCCGTGGTACCACCAGCTCATAGCAAAACACAACAAGCAGCAGCATGGCAGCCTCAGCAGTACATGCACTCCAGCATCAGTACCGGATCAGGCTATCCCTGAGTTGTGGGATCTGGTCGGTTCTAGTATTGCTGCTGACATCCTGGTGGTACCTCCAGCCTTTAGGGACTTGCTGCAGAATGGTTGGGCGGGAGGGGCTGGCAGGTTGACACACAGCAGCAGCAGCAGTGGTGGTGGTGGAAGCAGCGCTGCAGCTACTGCTGCGCGCATGCTGGTGGTGCAGTATGCTAGAGCAGCTCGGAAGAAGGCTGCCAAGGTGAGACACTAAAACAGTTCTGCTGCTGTTGCCACTATGATAACTTGGTTGATTGTCACATCATGTTTTGACTGAGGTTTACAAAACTGGGTAGATCACCAAGGAACCACTTTGCTGTCTGCTCGACTCTTTGCACTCCCACATGTGCAGTCTCTATCAACTATCATTTCGTGTCTTTGCAGCTCTGCTGCCCACAAGTTGTGGTCATGCAGGATGTATCACTGAGCTGCTGGTGTCAATTGTTCTCCAACATATGTGCAGGCATATGACCCTCAACAGCTCATTATGCAGCTGATGATGCTTCAACTGCTGGCAACTGATGATGACAAACTTGCAGAGCTACAGCCTGCAGCAGCAGCTCCGGTGGCAGCGACACTAGCAACAGCAACACATGCTGCTGAGGTCGGGGCACAAGCGCTGCTGGCAGCAGTAGTAGAAGCTCAAGCAGCGACTAGCAGCAGCAGCAGCAGCGATAGCGGTGTCAATATCTACCAACTTGCAGCTCAGTACGGTGTTTTTGCTGCACCTCCCTTACTAGCTTTGCCTTGGCTGCAGTTCCTGAACTCATATCATGCACTTCACAGTGCGATGGCCACTGATGGGGATCTACTCAGATCCACCTGTATCAAAAGATATGCAGCCAGAGTTGCTAGAGGAGTCCCTGATCAGACTGGTCGTGATCACGGTGATGATCTGTGTGATCAAGGTCCAGGGTTTAGTCCAATGCATGAGCCTGAGACCAGCCTGGCAGCAGCAGCAGCGGTGATGATGTCATACCCTTGCACTGATTATCCGAGGTTACTGTTATGGCTGAAGAAAGGGATGGAGAGGTTTGACGAGGACAAGGTGCCAGCTGTACCTACTAGTTGGTTGCCTGCAGCTGTGCAGATACCACAGCCCCAGCAGCAGCAGCAGCAGCAATCAAGCGGTTACGGTGACAACCACGTCAATCAGCCGCTGTTGTCAATGAGCCATTGGCTACATGCTGATACTTGATGTCAGTACCACCCAGCTCCTGGCAGCAGTACCTCTACAGCAGCACTGGTAGCAGCAGCACTGGTAGCAGCAGCAAGGACATGCAGCAGCAGCATGAGCTGCTGGCTGATCTGTGCTGCGACTGGTGTGGGGAAAGGATCTCTCCTGCTGCTGCCGCTGCTGCTGCCAGTGGTGTTAGTAGCGGCGATGTGTCGGGTTGGTGCTGTGCTGGTTGTGGCTGTACTCAATACTGCAGTGCTGGATGTGCAGCAGCAGCCAGAAAGTTGCACAGCAACAACTGCTGGTGAGTTTGGTCTGTAGAGTCAGTTAGGTCTGGGTACAAACACTCTTGAGGGTGGGAAATGACAATGTCATGAAAGCGATAAAACACTGCTTACCTGTCAATCTGCATCAGTCAACATCTGTGTTGTTTGTTTATACCACAATAAGGAAGTGGCAAGGGTTGATTCTGAAACCCTTGCGGCAGGTCATAGTAACAGCCAGAAGCAGTAGACTGCTTGGTGCCAAAGCTGTGTTTGTGTTAAGCAGCGGCCAGAGATAGATTGCTAGACACAGCTGACTGTTTGTTCAGCATAAGCGCCTTCATCACTGCTTCGGAAGCTTCGAAATCCACAGAAAGTATACAAGGTAGCACTGCTGCTGCTGCTGCTGCTGCTGTTGCAGGCGTATCGCTGCTCTTGCTGCTGATGGTCAATGTTGGCAGCAGCAGCAGCGTCCAGGTGACAAGCAGAGCCGGGCTTTCTTTGACTATTGCATCGTGGAGGCTAGCCAAGGGCCTGCTTAAGTGGAAGATTCAGATGTTCCACAAGAGCTCACCACCTCAGCACAGCACAAACCTCGATGGTGATATATAACATCACGTGCTGATTGGTCAGCAGGTTGGAGCAAATCAACGTTGGCAGGCTCTACGTATGAGATGACAGATACTGAGCTCCAGACCTGCAGCAACAACAATCATTGTTCGTGCTTTATGACCCTTCTATGTTCCAATCACCATGGCAGAAGAGTCTGGTCGGTTGCTTGGTGTCTGGTGTCTCAATGAAGCCTTTGATGCTTTGGTGGTTGTAATTCTGAGTGTGATTTTGGTGACCCACTGCCATGATCTTTCTTGCCAGATTGGCGATGTAGTGCCAACCAGCAGCAATGCACTGGTTTTATGAGCCTCTTGAGGCTGATTATCGCTGTCAGCTGCTGTCTATGGCATCACCCAGCGAGTAAGTAGCTGCATACATGGCATTCCAGTGATGAATTCAGTGGCACTTGGGCCCCTCGTATTTGAGAGATGTACATGTGTGGCAGAGACGTCGTCTCTTGTGACAGAGCGGCAGTCCGTGTTCACACCTGTAGTGTGGTCACCTGCACAGCATTGCCTCTTCAACTCATGCTGTCAAGTGTGTGCAGATCAATTATTTTGCCCCAGACGTGCAGAGGCTGTAGGCCAAGACTGTTCACCGGGTATGCAGAGGTCAGCCGCCGTTGTCACAAGGCTTTGCAAATGCTACTGCACATGTCTGTTAGCACAACATAACCTGTGCAGACTGAGATTGTTTCTAGTGTACTTGTCCTTTATAGGATATATAAACTACCCATCAGCCATAGCAATACTGCCATCGGCCCTGCGCCCCATTTCAGAAGCGGACAATACATGCAAAGTGCTTCCAGCATTATGCTCATAACGTTTCCTACCCTCCATGCATGCATACAGTACTTGTCCTTTGTATGTCGAGGCATCGTTTTATGGTCCCAGAAGCATCAGTAGACAGGCTTGCATCGTCACACAGTTTAGGTTTGCATGTAGTTTCACAGTATCATACGGTAGGTATCAACATGATGGTCAGACCGACTATGGTGATGCTTTGTATTGTATCATCATTTGCCATGTTGGTAAGATGGGAACATTGTCTGTATCCAGTACTGCTGCATCAGGTTGTTTCGTATTGCTTTTAACTCAGCTAGGCTTAGCATGTTGCAACCCTGTGAGTTCTTTGCTTTGTGATCCCAACGCTCCGTTGGTGCCGCAGATGTGTGGTAGACAAATCAGTGCATTTTGAGAAGCTTGACCTCTCGTAACCGTTGCATGCTGCAGCAGCTTGACGCGTTGCCCGCCACTGCAGCTAATGTGCATTGCATTCAGTCACAGTGACGATGACTGGCCGGCTTGGTGCTGCGCCAGCTGCTTGGTAAAAAGGATCGTCAACAGTACAAAATATGCAGTATTTCATCATCTATCTGGCGTGATCTGCCAGGGTTGGTGAGGTGTCGGAGCGAAGATGAGCAATGCACTGTCTTGCGCAGCATGCTCATCATCAATGACATGCAACATTGGACCCCACGCCTACACCGTTCATTGACTCCTGTCCACAAGTTGCTCGAAGCAGTTTTGCAGGATCGTGTCCTTGTGTTTCTTTATTTGTTGCCTGGCAACCGAGTTACGGCTTTACAAGGTGATATTGTCATCCCGTATACTGGTGCGAGCACCCCCTCAGCGACTCGAAGACATCACAGCAGTATAGACGCATCAAAACAGACGTCTACAACGTAAGTTTATCAGGCTTCACCAGGGTATGAAAACGGCGTTCTTGTGATGTATTGTAGCAGCTCCCGCGACGATCGCCCCACTTTGCCAATTCACTCTGCGATGGAAAGGTGCCTGCTTTTGGACATACCAACCATTGAATTTCAGGTAAAGCGTATGAACGTTCTCAGCATGATTTAAGAAGCCGCATCGTGTTCTTGGCAGGTTGGTCCTCGCACCTGCTGCTGTATCTTCCCGCTTGAACGCTACAAGCTTGTTAGGCCACGTTCGCACACGCCTTGATACAAAATGTTAGCAGATCAAGTCTCTGACTGTTTGCAAGTGCAGATGTTGTGGTGCATGTTGTTCCATAGCCACACAAGCAGCACAGCGATCTCCTGCAGTCCACACCTCTCTCAACTAACCATGTGCCCGTAATCTTGATGCCTGATGCAGACTGTGCTTCGTTACCTCAGCTGCCAGGATTACGCCAGTCTTCGCCAGGTCAGCCAATCAGTCTCTCAGCTGACTACACAGCACGTTCCGTACATAATCCTGCGACTGTCTGAAGGCAGCAGCAGCGACCAACTGCAAAAGTGGTCACATGCTACAAGGCAGCTGCAACATGTCGACAGTGTACATGTACATGTTGTAGACACAGTGAACAAGCACGTCTTTGAATCAGCAGTGCAGCTGTTGTCTCATCCTGCCAGAAACATCAGAGGACTACACCTGATTGGTGTAAAACTGGCAGATGATCGCCATCTCCGAGATCAGGCTGACAGCCATCTGTTTGACGACCCACCTAGAGCCAGATTCCCAGCTACAGTCAGCGATCCAGCGTTCATCTACACTTTGCTTCCATTGCAACAGCTCATTGGCAGACTGCAGACTCTGGTGGTGAAAGGCATAGGAGTCGAAGACGTGCTGGGCGACTTTGAGCAGTTGGCAGCAGCAGCGACCACCACAGGACCATGGCAGCTACAGAGCCTGACTTGGGATGTGGCTTGGACCTACAGTAGTTTCTTATTCAAGACCTCAGCCATATTCCTCTCTGTGGTGAAGCACTGGGTACAAGCTTTCCCACAGCTGAAGCAGCTCAGCATCAGCGTTCCACCACTAAAGCCACCTACACTCATCGGCAATTATCCAGATAGACCAGGAATGCAGCTGTCCATGATCCAAGCAGTAGCCACAGCCGTAGTGCAGCTCAAAGGCTTGGAGGCAGTGACAGTAACCGGGTTGCCCGATATCTGGTCAGAAGCAGTTCATGCAGAGGTCATTGACCCAGAAGCTGCAAGTGAAGGTGTTGATGTGCAAGTAGCAGCACCAGTGACGACTCTGGACGAATACGGTTGCTGGTTGCTGCAGCATCACTCTCAGCTCAGAGACCTGCACATCTGTACAGACCCCACAGGGTTTGGCATGTATTGGCAGAAGCAGCATACGCCCTGGGTTAGCAGTGATGTCGGGGGCAGTAGCATGGCCTCTGCTGGCATAGACGCAGCAACAGCTCCAGGAGCAATTTTGGCCAGCATCCATGCGTCTGTTGATTTTGGGTACAGGCCCGGGGCCAGCAGAGACCTTGATTCTGACTTGGAGACAGAAGCTGCAACCAATAGGTTGGCTCAACTGCAAGCTAACTATAGTGCTGGCAGCAGCACCAGCAGCCAGGCCAACAGCAACATTGTTGCTGATCATGCCATCAAGCAGTTGAGTGAGTACAGCCCTCGCTCAGCTGCATACATCTGGTCCCACATCAGCAGTCTCAGGCTGACGCTGAAAGAGCGTCACATTGACTGCTTGAATGGTCTGATGTTTAAGTTGAAGTCCCTCAAACATCTCGAGGTAAGAATGCGGCACATGATCTAATTTGTTGGGAGCGTAATGCATTACTTGCACTTAATGATTATGGTGTTATGCATACAGTGACTGCATGTAACAGTACAACTTGGCTTGTGGAACTGCTGCTTTCCAGCACAGCATGCACACAACACTCTCATGTAACCTGCTGTTTGCTGCCTGTTCATGATAGTGTAGCCCTGGTGGATGTTGTGCTGTCTCTGTACATGTCTGGCGCACCATAACGTCTTTACAAACATGTGCACTGACATTGCAGGTAGAAGTGCTGTCCTCCGAGGGAGTCCCTGCTCTGGTCTACGAACTGATTGACAGTACACCACCACCACCAACATCAGTATCAGGGCTCATGGCAGCAGCTGCAACAATCCCAGGCCTTCAATCACTCACTGTGCATGTGGAGGGTCTCCAAGCTCCCGCAGAAATGTCAATGACGGACGATTTGTTGTTGCCGCTAACCGCTGCTGCTGGCGGACCTGGCAGCGGCCTGAAGAAGCTTGCACTGAGTGGGGTTTTTGTTCAACCAACAGCAGCGATCAAATCATGGGCAGAGGCAGAGGCAGAGGCAGAGGCAGCTGCTAGCAAACCTGTCACAGAAGCATCGGAGTCTAAGAGCTCCTGCCAATGGCATCAGGTGTTGAAGCAGTTGGATGGACTGCAAAAGCTGACCTTGAACCATGGGGGCTATGATCAGTTGTTGGAGGTCTCAGTGGAGTCTCTACCAGCCAGCTTGATCATACTGGAGGGCAGACTACTCAACATCACTAGTGCGTCCCAGCATGCTGGTAGTAGGTTGTCATCATCATCAGATGACGACTGCGGCAGTGGTACTGGAAATGTTCAACATCACAGCAAATGCCCACTACTACAGAAGTTGGACTTGCGCTGCTGCGCTCTCTGCGATCCTCACAGCCTTGCGAGTGAAGAGCTGCAGCAGCTCACCATCATTGGCAGCAGTTGGTCAGGTGATTGGATGGCAGCAGCAACAGCTTGGCCAAACGTACAGAAGATGTTATGGCAGTATGATGGCAACTTGGCCACCACGGATTGTAGTACAAGTAGCACCAGCAGCATGAAAGCAATACTTGATGAGCTGACAAGGTTCAATGACAGAAAAGGGTTAGAGGATGCAATGGCAGAGCTAGCAAAAGAAGAATCAGGGGTGGCTAAGGCAAGCTCACTGATCACCATGATGTTGCAAGACATCTGTGTTGGGTTTAATAAACTCAGATCTTTGACCGTGACGTATCTTCCATGGTGGTCTGCTGAGATCTTGCGACCTGTGGTGCACCACATGCAGCAGCTGCGCTATGCCAAGTTTGTTTGCACCGCTAACTGGTTTACCATCTTGTCTGAAGCATGCGGAGATACTAGGCACTACAGTCATCACGCAGAAGATTTGCTGAATTCTTCTGCACATGCTTTGCCCTTTGCAAGCCTCAACTTCTCATTCCTGCGTCTGAAATTTGTGTAGAGCATATCGTTGTAAGTTGTAAGTTTAGCTCAATCATATGACCTTATAGTGGGTCTAGCTTCAATAGGAAGTGTCCGGCATGCATTGCGTTCCATGTTGTTGCACTGGTGCAGGCCTGCTATGGTGTCACGTTGGGCACCTGTCCTACTGATGTGGACGATGTGCTATCATTGTGCTGAATAGAATGCATTAGATGCACTACCAGAGTTCTGATGCCATTTCTGAGAAGTCGTATGGATATATTTATACGTATACGTATACAGAAGTCCGCGGTCGTGAAACAACAAGCGGTTCTGTTACTCAGGGTGAGAAAGCAACAGCCATGAACCCAAGGTGATGACATATTCAAAGTGGTGAATCCAACTGTTGATTGCATTGGGGTGCCTTGCATGTACAATGTCCCAACACTATTCATTCGGTTGTGGGGGCGTGGAGCAGGCACATTACGCACTGCCCCCGTGCTGTGTTAGGTGGGGTGTTGGGCATTATTGTCGAGTTGTGACAGTTCTCGTTGTAGGCCACTGAGTTTAACCGAGCTTATTCCGACCTGGCCATCATGGCATGTTAGGCCTGGCAGGGCGCGGCAGTTGCAAGCTTGATCAAGTCAATCAGGACAGTTGTGGTAGCAGCATTGGCAGCAGCAGTAGTGTCGGTACCATGGCAGCAGCACCAACTCAGTATGTCAAAATGTGCATTTGGGCCAATCTGTCTCGCTTTCATGTTGCTTTGTATTTCTCTTGAAACAATGTACCTCGTTGGTCAAGAAGGCATACATATCTGTGGTTTTCTCCAAGGTTCCTGCGGTCAATGTACCCCGAGTGTCACCGAGCAGGTCCGACCGGCGTATAGTCGCCCTCGCGTGGCACAACTCGGGTGCTCTCGACAGAGATCGGGGAGCAATTCGCGCTGCATTCGTTGTGCCCTTTCTTGTAGTGCTACTCATGAACTACTATCGCAATCATCTCGTCTATCGCAACGGGCTCATGTTTGAGCGCGCAATGAGGCTCTCATGATACGTACTTCTGCTCACATCTAAACACAAAGCAGCAAAAAAACAAAACCTACCATGCAGATCGGCACACGGACTCGCACGGGCGGGCGAAATTGCCAGTACTCAACCTCAAGTGCACGTGTAAGCTCACGCTCCAGCTGCAGGGTCAACAGGCCAGACACAGTTGTCCTTCTACCCGCTTCAGGCCATGATACCAGCCAGTCTAACACCTGAAGGACAGCGCTAGGCCAAAGACACGCTGCATGCGTCAGTCACGGCCCACCTGAGCAGCCTGCAAGAGCGTCAGCATGCAAGCACTGATTCACTAGCAACACGTCATGATCAGCCTCAGACAGTTGCTGACGCATTCCTCACAGCATGATAAGGTCTCCATCCAGCAGAGTGCATCCTGCAGCCCAGCAAGTGGCAGAGCTGCAGATGCACGTGCCCAGCTACGGTGGCGGTACAACTTGTGGCCCACAGTGTACTGCAGTGGCACTCCCAAGCCAGGGTCTCCCACAGCATGCACATATCAGAGGAAGGGATGCAGACCCCATTGCTGGGTCACTGACAGGTATAGTTGTGTCAGCTTCACTGTTGCATGCTATGATGACATGGCTGCAGCTCTTGAGGATGGCATCGATGAGTCAGGCAGCATCCCACTGACCACTCCTTCCGACAACCCTGATCAGCAGCATCAAGCACAGGCCTCCGTACGTATTGCAATGGAGAAAGGGCAGGAGCCATCAGTCTGCTTACGAAGTATGCAGATTTTGCTGCATACTTTGTAGGAGAGATGGCATTGATGAACAATGCACTGATGCAGTCCTGAAAGCGGCTCTCACCAAAGCAGGCTACATGGTCAAGTCAATCGAGCCAGTGTTTGATAACACTGGCAGGCCCCAGTCAGAAGCCGGATCATCATTGGGTGCCTTGGGACCCCAACGAAGGCAGTTCTTGGAAGAGTGAAGCTGACAGATGGTGGAGGCAGGCTGCAGCTGCACCACATGCAGCATGACAGGGCATTCCTCCATATTCATCCCCTCCCTGTTACAAGGTCACTTCCACCATGGCTGTCAGCAGCAGCAATCCAAGTGCTACCTGTTGCATCGCCAGCAGATAAGCCAGGCAATCAGGATGCTCCACACGCTGGTAAGCAGAACAACAGCGGCCCAGCCAGTACTGACCAGCGCCAACATTCAAGCGACATATGGGTTGCCAAGCAGAGGTTGAAGCAAACTTCTGGTGCTGCACCAACATCAGCACAGGTGCAGGCTGGCTTCAGGCTGAAGCTGGAGCAGCGGTGAAGCAGCGCCCTTTGCACTTACTGCAGTTGATGATGCTGCTGAGCCAGAGTTTGATGCTGCAGCCAATAAAGCTGCCACTGCCAACCCTCCTCTAGCAAAGTGAAGCAGCGTCGACATGGAGAAGCACCGCTAAAACCAGTCAACAACAGCTTTGTTCCTCTGCAGGACGCATCAGAGGAGGTCCCTTGTAGTACACCTACCCCAGGTTCTACAGCCTCTGATGCAGCTGCTGGTAGGCTGGACAATTCAACTCGACCTCGTGTCCAGAGTCAAACAGCGACCTGAACCAGCACAGCGGTGGCAGCAAGGGCAAAAGAACCAGCGACAAGAACCATCAACACCAACAAGTACAGTATCAGGTCAGGCGCCGCCTGGCAGCAGCAATATTGTTGAATGCAGCGACCATCCACACAAGACCGTTGACCACGCCAACAAGCAAGGGGACAACCTTGATGAGACTGGCAGCTCTGACAATGAGGACAAAACTGTCAACAACTCCGGCAGCAATGCAGCTCCAAATGCAGCCGCAGAACATCAGCCACTGAGTTCATGTGTGGCTCAACAACAGCAGATGCCCCTACACAGACAAGTGATGCTATGGACCGCATGGTATGGACTGTTGCTCACTCTCTCAGGTGCAGAAGACTCTTTCGAAGAGGCTGGAGTCCAGCCGCACATCACCAGGCCGCTGATCATCGATTGTGTGAGGGATGGTGAAGCTAACCGGAGGTCATGCACTCGCTGACTTGGCAT
The DNA here is from genome assembly GCA_029853055.1 of Scenedesmus sp. KT-U. Lineage (NCBI taxonomy): Eukaryota > Viridiplantae > Chlorophyta > Chlorophyceae > Sphaeropleales > Scenedesmaceae > Scenedesmus > Scenedesmus sp. KT-U. Next base: position 6,055 of record JARWLF010000105.1, on the reverse strand, counting down.
CTGTGGACATGGGATGCCGCATGAGTGTACCATCCCATGTCCATTCAAGCGGTGCCAAGGACTGCGCTGCTGTCACAAAAACGGTTACTATTAGCATATGATTGTAGCTTTGAAAGCTGCCTTCAAGCTTCAAAATCCTGCAGGCTGCCACTCTGAGAGGCAGGGGCAGCAGCAGGTCATCTGGAACATACATGTCATTAGATACACTGTATTCACAAGGTAGACCTCACCTATGATAGTTGCTGCTGCTGCTGCCTACAGGACTGCGATGGCTGCTGCCCGGCAACTTGCCGGGCTTAGCTGCCGTCACCATCGATGTCTTCTTCAGATGCGTAGTAAGCAAACAGCTTCATCGGAATCCGATGCAATAGCAATGAGCCAGTCAGCAACACAGCAGTCAGCGTTGAAGCCCAACAGGGTCCAACCAGGGGTCGCATTCTTCGTCGTTCGGAACGTTCTGGCGCCGAAAGAAACGAAATAGTCTGATCCCGGTCGTCCGGTCGGACGATGATTTTGGCCGCTTTCACACTAGTTAAGTACTGACGGGACGATGATCTAGGCCCAAGATACTGCTTCGAACCGAAGCCTCCGACCGGCTACCGTTCGTCTGGACGAAAGTCCCTCGCGGAAGATGCGACCCCTGGGTCCAACACTTCATAACATAGAGCACTGCAGCACAGATTAACGCTGTTCACGTGGTGGCGCCATGCAGGCTGCTGTTGATCATCATGATTTGTTTCACCGACCGGCCCTAGCAGATGAACCATGCCTTTCAGCGCTTCAGGGACTGACAGTTTGCCAGTACCGTTTGCCAGTACCGCAGCCAGAACTTCAAACCACAGTCAGGAAAAACTGATAAATGCACTGAGCTCAGTTGCCGACGTGGTGCAACATGGTGACAAATGACCTGGGGCTATAATGGGGCCATATACTATATGACTGAGTTTGGTTCTTAGACCTGGCAACGTTTTGTGTTGCTCATGTCAAGATCATCATGGTCAGGACTATTATTGAATGCTTGTTCCACAACCACTGGCATGTCACATCGACAGACAACCAGCTGGTGTTGTCACGTTGTGCAGTTACTGAGTTGTTGATTGATCTGCTGCTGCTATAGTTATTGCTGGTCAAATCAGACGCCCGCCAAGGCATAACCCAGTGCTTTGCTGCTGGTCTGCAATCATCGTAATATGCAATCTAGGGTGACTCACCATCGGATGCAGTAGCCAGCAGGCACAAATCCCCATAGTTGTGAAAGCTGATGTAGCTGCTGATATTCAGTGCAGCAGATTGCTACTAGCAGATTGCTCCGAGCAAGTAGCTTTAAAACTGCTGCATGCAACCCTGCACCAGTGCCTGCTGCTGCCGCCTCCGAGGCATCAGAGTCTGCAACCCTGCATCACAGTCTGCTGCTGCTTGTGAACTGTCGTGTCAACAACCTAGATGTCATGTATGCATGTTCCAGTCAATGCCTGAAGGTTCTTGGGCTGTAGCTCTGCATCAAGCATTGCTGCCACCAATAAGATTCGAACCAACTTGGTGAGCTTGTGATTGAGCTGAGCTTGTTGAGTGAAATCCCATTGCCCTGTCAAAGGTGCTGAAGACACTGGAGGGATTGCCAGACGGAGTCACCAATGGTTGCAACTCTGGCACTCCTGTTCAGCACTTAGTGGGGTGCTCGAGTGCACTGACATACTTGGACCAATCAGTGTCACTAGACTCCACATGACTTTGGGGGTAGCCACTAAAGTATGAAGCTCCCAGCCTGTGGCTGTGCTGCTGGTACTGGCTGTTCTGAATCCTGCAGCAGTTGCTCATCTGTACTAGGGACAGCTTTGATGACCACTGGTATATATGGCATCTTGAGTTGTACTGCTGGCTGTGCAACAGGCTGCAGTGATGTCATGGAGTATGCGTACTGGGTGACCCTTGCTGGCAGCAGATGAAGCTATTCCTGCACTGGCACACTGAGTATTGTGTCAGCAGCTGCATGGCCTGACTGAACACGGCTGGTTCTATCATAGAACATAGTATGAACATCAGCAATGTACACGTGTAGATGGCACACTGCATCTGTGTTCAGTATTGCTCGGCAATGATGGCATCATAGGCTCAAGTTGTGCTTGTCGTACGGTTGTAATACGGTATACCACCTGAACTTGAATTGACTTTTTACATCATGATATGCTGTACGTATGGTTTTATATGCAACTTGCTGGCATGCTCTACCAGTGTCTGGACCGCTGCCTGAAGTGGAGAGTCACCAGGACCCACACTGAGCACCCGGTGCTGGGCTATCCGATATTTTGCCAGTGGCAAAATAACAATGGTGCCAGCTGCAGCAAGAGCAATGAAGCTGAACAACAACCGCAAGGGCAGCATCGACAGAGATGGTGATCACCATCTGTCATGACAGGGCAAGGCAAGTAGTGCACACGTCAGCAGCAGTAAGGCTCAGTGGGGCAGTGCCACATCCATTATGGTACCAGTAGTAGTAGCAGTAGTAGTAGCCACACAGGTATTGCAGGTAAGCGACGGTGGTGACACTCTGCAAGTTATCAGGTACTGTACATTTGGGGAATATGGGACTCCCATATCTCTGGCAACAGCGGCAGCAGCACCAATGATAAAAGTCAACAACATGGGACAGGGGCAGGGGCAGGGGCACAGTTCAAGTGGCACTTGCCAAGAGAGAGGTGACCTCTCAGAGGCTCTGCAGGAAACCTGGGAGTCCAGCTGTTAATCAGCACTCCAAGCCTTGGCAAATGAGCAGCTTTACTCACAAGCTGTGTCCAGAAGCGCACACTGCATGTGCCACCTTGGTCCACCCAGATTAGATCTAGTCAGACCAGGGGAGTGTGAAGACGCCAGAGTGACAACACTCAGTCACTGAGTGTTGTCCCTGCCACAAGTTGTGACAGGCAATGTCACTGACATGAGTCATGAATGTGCAGGGGTTGGTGTGCCATGCCATGGCAGAATTTGAGGTTCTGCTGGCTCAGAGCCTGGTCTGCCGTAAGGTCAGCTACATAGCAGCACAACAACAGCCTGTTCAACATGCTTGAAGCATACGCAGTGCAAGAGCGGCAGTTCAAGCAGCAGAGGTCAGAGACAGTGAATCCAGTGATTGGCATCGCTGTGATCTTCAATGTTGCCAATAAGCATAGATGTGTGGCGGTGGTTGATTGCATAGGATTCGGTCAAGCGGTGCTGCTGCTGCTGCTGCTGCCGTCAGCTTCATTGCAGTTGAACATCTGAGCACCCCTTGTCTGCAAGTTGCATTGACAAGAGATCCCAGTGGCACCCTTTGCAGAGCAGCAGAGGGATTGCCCTTGCAGTGGTAGCTGAGGACACTTGAGTTGTGGATGCTGTGCTCCCTGTGATAGCAGTGCTCTGTAGAGCAATCTCAGCGTGTTGTGGCACATTTTGTACCACCATTGTAAACAAGGCTACCGAACTGCTGTTACCATGCCATAGTAAATCCAGTACCACACTAAACTTCAAGGTACTATGCATGGTATGCCAGGATGATCCTGTGATACCGGATAAGTGGTACTGTACCACTAAGGCTCAGTACCAGTGATGGTATCATGCTTGGTAAGCTTTACTAAATAGTTACTAACTAGTACCATTATGCACACCACCATACATAGGACATGTGTATTGCTGGTAGGCAAGGGTGTCACCCGGTGGTAGGGAAAGGGCCTTTCTCCAGCCCACTTGAGTGCACAGACTGGGCAATGCACAGCGAAACAAACACGATTTTGTTGTGTCCTAAGCTGATGTGAACCAAACTCGCTCTTGGGACAGAATTCCTGTCATGGATCTGTATGTCAAGAAACAAACCAGGCGTATGGCCTAGGCAGGCCTGAATGCGAGGAGTCTCGTGGTACTACTTGCTGGTCACGAACCTTTGAGTAAGAACGATTACAGGTGCATCTTTTGATGATGACGGCCAAGCTTTAGTCCATATGACATGGGTTGTGCCTGGATCACAGTTGATCAGACAATATTGCTCCCTGCTTTTACCATATGGAATGCATTTTGAAGAATGTGTTCAGATTAGGTTCAGACATGTCCACAGCTCCATACAGTGTGATCACTGAAAAGGCTTTCGCAATTACAAGAACAATTGACAGCTTTATCAAAAAACTGAGTCACGTATGAACGGATCAAGTGCATGTCTGCCACTGCGAGTCCCGCCTCGACGTTGCTGTCTGGAACACCAAAGTTACGCAGGTGCAATCAAGTTCGTACGTGCATTCGACAAACAGTTACAGGTTGTTGACCTGTCTCTACACCACCCTGTTGTGCTTGGGGTCAGTTGAGCAAGTACCTCCATGGCCGGATACCGCCAAGAGCGCAATGCACCAAGTCAAATTCTAAGCTCACTGACGCCAGAAACCAGTATAAAAGAAACACGTTGCGCGCAGCTCTGCGGCAAGATATGACACTCGACATTCTGCACTGACCAGGGTGTGCACATGTGCTGTCACAGCACATGTCACGGTGACTGGTGGCTCAAACACGGCGATACAATTTCGTGCATTCGACAGCAGAGAGATTAGAATTACACTGATGTCATGGGGTTTGATGTTGATCGGGTCGACGCAACAAGGCAACTGAGTGTGGGAGAGTACTACAGGGCCTGATCTGGACCATTGACCAACTCATGAGACAACTCAGCCTGGGCAGCGGCAGCACCTGCTGGTGTTTGGTGCAGCTCTTGAGTATCATACAACAGAACAAGTACTGTCAGCAGTCGTAGGTATGTTGGCGGTGACATATATATACGTCAAACATGTATCAGGAGAACAGATGACTGTAGTGCCAAGTTGGATGCATGTTTAGCCATAAGTGACGGTCAAAAGTGGGTCGGTCATTTTGTCTCTAATGTATTTGTGGGGTCCTACTACAGTCTTGGCTATTATTGCAGAATACGTACTACGCAGGCGGCCTGCATGGAGGGTTAGAAACTTCTATGAGCATAATGCTGGAAGCACTTTGCATGTATCGTCCGCTTCAGAATCTGAAACGGGGTGAGAGTCAACATCGCAATCGACTGCCGGCTGCCAGGCCATGGCCACAACGTTAACACCATCAACAGAGCAGAACTCTCTGCTATTGCAGTCGCCTTGCAAAGGACACAAACCTTTGGCGCGCCCGATGCTGAGAAAAGCGGGCAGATTCATATAGCAACTGACAGCCTTGGATCCATGAGGCAGATAGCAAAGATGCTGATGAAACCACAGGACATGAGAGAACACCGACATTACACCTTGATCAAACACATAGCAGACATGATAGCAGAGTCCGCTCACGAAATACACCTTTGGAAGGTTAAGAGCCACATCGGCATAATAGGAAATGAGGAAGCCGATAAGGTGGCTGTCGCAGTGGCGAGGGGCCAGTACCAACAAGACATCATCCAGTTCCATCATGCCAGCAACGACCGACATGATCAGTACTGGCCTCACACCCCCCACACAGTTGTAACAGACATGACCTCTGATTGCACTAAACTTGAGACAAAACAAGCTGCCCACGGACTGAAAGGTACAACACCAGCAGCTGCAGACGCAAAGACTAGAGCAGCGGCAGGGACTAAACAAGTGATATACAGACCTGTGGCCAACATTGCTGGTGAACTCAAGCGCCAGGCTCAGACAAACTGCTGTAAGGGTAAATCCAACACAGAATCATTGTACTACAAGGTGTGGGCGGATATTTCCCAACAAATAAACCACCAATTTAGTCACTCATTCATCACTAGCAGCCGTGTAACATCAGCCGTTAGGAGACGATGCATGCAAGCAAGATGGGGCCTCCTACCGCATCAAGCCAACCTATTTAAATGGAAGAAAGCAACCAATAGTGCGTGCCCGCTTTGTGGGGAAAAAGATGGAGGCCACCATGCCATAAGCGCATGTAACAAGCTCTCAAAAACAGCCGCCCTACGGCATAATGACGCTGGATCCAAAATAGTCTTGGCCATCAGAAAAGGCAGCAGGGGAGGAGAGCTGCTGACGTCGGACGTTGGGCTGAGCCGCCGGCT
>JARWLF010000104.1:0-35216 GCA_029853055.1 Scenedesmus sp. KT-U | reverse complement strand
AAAGGCCTGCTCAATAGGTCAACTCTACATGCATGATCAACTTGACTGAACCAGCATTTCAGCTGGGGTAGAGGATAACCTCTGTCAAGCCTTTATGTTGTGTAAGTGACTTGCCAAGCCACAGTAAGTTACATGTGGCACAGACTGCAGCTGTGCAAGCCTGACCTGATTGTAGCAATCCCAGAAACATATGTATCGTTGCCAACATGATGTTGGTTGGCTGCAATATGTGCAATGTGTTGTATGGCATGCTGTGTTACCATGCATTACACATATCGTACTCGTTTCAGTGTTGCATCTAGGCTGGGTTTGTTCTGTGTAAGAGTTACAGTCTAACAGACTGCTGTATTTACAGAAGCCTTCTCTCCTTTGGCTGATGTTTGGCTGACTAAGGATTATGAAGTGTTGGAAATTATGCTCGCATTCACTGGATGAGCCATGTCATGCTCCTAATAGCAGTGTCAGCCATACTTGCTTTTGCTAGACGCTTTGATGTTGAGTTCATGTCACTCAGAAGGCCACTGCTAGTGATGGTAGGCGGCCGGTGCAGGTTGCCACTGGCCCAGTGCAGGTTGCCAGTGGCATGTCAAAGGCTTATCTGGTCTCTATCAGTTCAGGTTATGTGACTTAAGGAATTCTGTGCTAGTTCATACCGGTTTCGTGCATTTGATGTCAAGTAGTATCATGCTTGAGCTATTGGAGGAGGCCAGTGGTTGCAGACACATTGTCCATCTGGCAGTCAGTCTACTTGACACAACTTATAAGTTGGACACGTAAGCATCAGGTGTGTGCTCAATCGAAGTTGCCCACCACGGTGCTTGTCACAAGTATCAATGTTGGGTCCCACGTATGCATGTGTGCACTGCTTTCTCACAGGAAGCGTGCTTGTGCATCATTTCAGGAATCTTCAAGATGCCACAGTGTGTGGCATCAACAAGGGTGGGGTCTCGCAGTGACTTGCGTTATGGCAAAAAAGCATGACTATCGTTGCATCATTGAACCACTGCTGCAATTACTAAGGCCACTACTACTGGCACAGAAAAAGCTGTCATGTACTGCACTGCATCAATGACTCCCTGTTAACAGGGCACTCGCATTGGCATATGTTCAAGATGATGGTTCACTAACGGTCATGTTTGCTTTGCGGCCCTCATGTCTTAAAGACAAAGTTTTTCACATCACATTTCACAGCAATCTGCCTATGCCATACCATCAAACTGTGCCTGCTGTGTTCATGACATTGAGCGAGCTGTGTGTTTCAAACCAACTGAACACTGATGGTACCTTTCATCGTAGAAGTTGCATGAAGAAGCTTTGGGAGAAAGGCCGGACAGGCCCTTACGACATGTCGTACGGCAAGGCCGGCAATCCCTACTAGGGCCAGTAGTGTACTAGGTTGCGAGGTGTTGGCGACCAAAGGGGTACATTGTCGTGCCACATATATGGCATATAACCCACATCATTGTGGCATATAACCCGCGCCTGGTGATACAAGAAAAAAAAACGGGGGAGATCCCACGTGTGCCTATCATCTGCACAGATGAAGACACACTCTTTGGTTGACTTCTGAAAAAGTCCTCCTGCAGACCTTTTTAGAAGTCAGCGGACCCGGTAGCTCAGTCGCGGTGCAGTCCGGAATTTGCGCCTGCCGGGACATGTTATCGGCTTTCCGGCAACATGCCAAGCCAACATACATTCACATTGACCCAAAACCAGTACAAACTGCTAGATTGTTTATAACTTGTTTGCTTTGCGAGGTACCAGGCACGGAGCTCTTCGTGTAAGCTGGAAACGGTATACACAAGGCACAGCTAGCCGTGAGTTCTCCTTCCACACTCCAGCTCAGAAGTTTACAGCTATAGATTACAAGTGTACGTGTTCAGGCAGAGCAGCTTGGACAACAAGCGACGCAATTGAAAACATAAGTAGCGTACCAAACAGTACAGTCCACGAAAACGCTCGTACGTACACGTGCAAGCGAGTTTGCAACAATAGTTGATTCGCTTGATAGTCCAATGCCATTTGCACGCCCTCGCATGACGCATATCGTTGCTCAGGACAGGTCCCAGTGAGGCTTGGAGAACGTGATATAACTATCTGCAGTACAGCTGTAATACAGTGAACATTGGAAACACCAAGTTTCGGCCATGGTGCAGTACAACACAGCAGCTAGCAGCACATCGATGGACAGCAACTACTGCAAGCAAACGCTCTCCTGCCTGGCAGTATTACTGCTGCTTGCTGGAGTTACCGTGGCGGCAACACCTTCGGCAATTGCCATACAGCTGCAAGCAGGAGATGTGCGATTTGCACAGAGTGAGTACAGCTTAGCAGCCACCCACTACACCTTAGCCATGGGGATGGACTCACTTATGCCTTTGCCATATACAAAGCGGGCAGCAGTCTACATCAAGCTTGGAAAGCATGCCAAGGCCATACAAGACCTGGTTAGTGCCTTGAAGGCTGAGCACGATCTGAACCCCGGTCAGGTGTTTGCCGAGTATTGTGAGGATGGCGATATCAACAGGTGCGTCACTGCGAGATATACAAAACACCAGCGTAAAACCACACCCTGTGCTGCTGTGATATCAGAAATTGGCAGCCTCGGCACTTTTCAGTCAACAGCATCAACGCTGACAACATACAGCTAACATTGCTCAAGCCGTGGTTGGTGGCTGATGCTGCATGGTATGGCTGAAATCAATTGTGCTTTGGCAGCGAGAGATCCAGACATGCTCGCGTGCGCTCACTATCAATCCACCAAACATGCTCACTGACTGAATCCGGTTTACACAGTGTCACTCTGTCATGTTCGAGTTTCTTGCAGGCAGATACAAGAACTGTGCAATCCCAAAACATACACTGGAGCCCATGATGCACAACTTGGGACTGGAGAATATTGGTGGTCCAATATTGACAATGTACCTGCAGCCTTACAACTACAGCATATCACTGCAGCAGTTGGCAATGCATCCATAGCGCTCATATTTACAGAGGCACTGCTGAACAAGGAAGGTGACGGAGACCTGGGCAACCAATGTTATGCTACCCTGCCGGACACGTGCCAACTGCCACAAAGCAGCACAGGTTCTGCTGTAAGCAGCACTCAGGCTGTACTCGTTACAAAAGAAGACCACACAGCAGGGGGAAGTACTTACGAGGAGTACAAATGGTACTGGCATGTGATGCTAGAGCAGCTGCGTGAAGAGATCAACTTATTGACGAATAACGCAACAGATCCTGGCAGTCACGTAGCGGTTGCTCAGCTGCTGGCTGCCTCATACCTTATCGAACGTTGGGGACATTCCAAGGTGACCACCATCTTTATCCACCATTGGTGATCACAACTTATGTCTAGTTGCTGTTGTCATCAGAGCTTTGGGAACTCGCCATCTCTGACTGAGAGTGACTCAATCATTATGGGTTATCATCATACTGTGCTTGTTATAACTCTTAGAACTTAAGTCATGCATGATCGCTGCATTTGCATTTAGTACACACTTAAGCACATCTTCTACAGCACAGGACAAAGAACATCTCAAGTCTTGTTTCACAGTACCCACCGCCTAGTCACAGTCACAAATGCTTGGTGATGAACTACCGCGCATGACGTGGTAGTCTTTCAGACTCTGATCGATCAGCAGTACTACAGATTCTTCAAGGCTTGGACCGGTGTGGCCGCTCCAGATACTAAGGCTGAATAATCATTGTGTTTCTGTGAATGAATTCAAACTTATCAACACCGTGCCAGGGCCTGTCATTGCTTGCAGGCAATACAAGTACTAGGCCATTTATCAGAGTCTCAACCAGGCTACTTACAGGCATCTGTTCTCACAGGCTTGGCATACCTGGACAACTGGCTCTGGCGTATGGACCCAGCTGCAGCAACTAGAATGGCGTACAAAGCATTTCTTGCAGCACTCAAGCAAGACTCAGATCATGCAATTAGCAGGAAAAACTACATTCATCTCAGAGAGCTGTATGGGTGGCGCGGCGGGAGATCAAGGTGGTGAGTCCATCGTCAGGTCACCTACCAACTTAGTGATATCTGCAAGATTTTCTATACGACACAGATCGGGAAAATTGCCTCTGAGCATAGATGAGATACGGTGGCTTCAGATGGTCGTTGCATGTTGGTGTGCACAGGGTTGCAGAGCCGGCAATGCATTCCCTGCACAGGTCTGCCATGGCCCAGCTGTACTTGCAGTTGTGCAGACTGCAACAAATGTCTGACAGGACTGCGGAGGCTTTGGAGGTGTGCATGCAGACTCAGTACGCATAGGTGTCTGTACTCTGTAGAAGCATGATATGGAGTTGCAAACAATTGGCATCCGATGTACCGGGTTGCAGACAGCGGCTGAAGCCACATCTGAGCAGTGACGTAGTTTGATTGTGAGGACTGTATCCTGGGCTACATGTCGACCCCACAACTTTGTAGATATTGCCCAGCAGTATTCTTGTGCAAAGAGCACGCTGACAAGCTCATATCTTAGCTCAGGAGAACCCTTCTCTTGATACTGACACCGTGTCCTGATGATTCAGGCATGCGCAACTGCGATGGCTCTTGACCCAAAATCCCTGGAAGCCCGCAAGAGGAACATATGTGCTTTGCTTCGAAACAAGGATTTCAAATATGCATCAAATGCAAAGTATGAGTGGATGATAACTGGTCGCAAGGACGAAGAGTTGTATCAGGTGGGCCAGCTGCATCTTGGACATCAACGTAGTAGCACAAAGAGTCAGTTTCTTCGTCAGCTATGCAAACTTGACAATAGTCACCACAGTCTTCAGACATACGCGGTACAAACGCGGTATGAGATGACTGTTCTGCCATATAAGACAAATCTTATCACATGTCAGTTGTGGTTTGAATGGCCACAACCACACACAACTACAAGAACCAGACCTGGTGTCTGAGTTGTAACTGACGATGTACTGATATCACCCATGGAAGTGATAGATGGATCAACAACCCATGATATTCAATACCAACAGTGTTGCGTCACGCGGTACAAACGCGATACAAACGGATTGTACCAGGTAGTGACCAGAGCATCTTACGTACGTTGATGCCCTGATCCTGGCTACTGCCCTAGGCAGGCCCCCCAACTCACCTTTTGTTTGTCCTTTTGTGCATTGCAGTTGGCACGTCTTTCTGCCAGGGTGTACGCGTTGTCAGAACGCACAAATCACTACAACATATTAGGTGTCACACCAAACATCAGCAGCATTGAGTTGAAAAGGAAGTTTTCATGGGTACCAACGGCAGCTGAAGTATATGATTCACCGCGTGCGTCAGCCTGGGAGGCAGATATGAAGAAACATCTTTCAATGATCCCAGAAATGATGGAAGCTTATAGGGTACTATCAGATGATACAACACGTGCAGCTTATGATCGAGGTGATGGCGTTGAGAGTTTTGCTTGGCATCATCCAAGCATGCAGGAATACAACAGCTGGGAATCAAAACAGGACACGTACATGTTTGCGGCAATGATGATCGCACTCGGGTTGATGGTGGTTGCGGTACTGTCAATTCTCATCTGCTGTTGTTGTCGTTGACTCAACGGCACACTTGAGCACTTGCCACGTGTTTGTGCTGATTGACCAAAGTTGACTGGCATGCCAGGGACATCGTCATAGGAGAATGATGTTCTGCTTTATACGTGTACAACCACTTTGCATGGCAAGTTGGCATATAGGCACATGCAGCAGCAGCAGCGGAAAGCCAATCACAGTGTCTATTCACTTATCCGGTCTTTACAGCAAAGAGCTACTAGGGCCTAAGCTTGTGCCTTTCTGGATACTTGTCAATTTGCAAGTTGTCAAAAACCCCTTTGTGATCATTTTGTGTTGTGTTTCTAGCGCCCAGCAGCGGCCCCAATGATCAAAGTTATAACCTTTACTCAGCAATGTGAACATTCACCTCAGAACTGTAGGGCAGAGTCATTCCAGGATGCAGAAATGACACATCAGGCTGGTTTTTCATTTTATTTCAGGTCGCCATCATTGCATTTGAAAGATTGCCACAGCTGTTCTGCCAACCCATATTTCTGTCAGGCATGATTGCGACGACTTTGCTGCATAGGTCAAACTGTCTTTCTTCACTGTTGTGATCATCTGGCACTGCGGCAGTGCAGCACTGGCAGTATGTACATGACCCCAGCTGTACCAGGTCATGACCCGCTAGCTCCTGACATACAGTAAGATGTAAGATAGAATCAATAGTTGCCGTTGATACATCCAATACCAACTGATATGCCAGTCACCAGCTTGGTGGTCTTGTGGAACTGCATGCAAGGGAAGTCAGCATGTGAATGCAGTCAGCAGCTAAGTTAGCATGATTTGTTCTGTCGAAGCAATCCTACATGTCTGGTCTCTTTTGGCCTTGGCAGAAGAGAACGTGACGCACTGGTCAAGTGCTGTGGTTGCAGGGCTTGCCAGTGATGAGCTCTTTCCGCTGCGATGTCCAATTGGCTCAATGCACTGAAAGGTGCTGTTGGTATGAGTGTAGTCTGTATTGTTACAAACGCTAGTAGGCGCAAAGGGCCAGGTTGTGTACTGAGCAAGCTGAGCCTGGAACTTGCCAACATCATCTTCATCATGTGATTGTGCCGTCTTACTACATCAGAGTCCGCATCAGATCCCGCTGTTGTGCATCGTTCACAGTTCGAAGCAGTCGATACAATGTCATCAACCTGACTTATGAAGACAGCAAGTGACCAGGCATACAAGTCGGATGATCTGATTGGATGCTCCTCATCGGATGCTCCCTTACATGTTGCAAAGATGCTTACGATCCCAAATATCTGAATATTTGGATGACACCATTATGCCCCAGCAAACTTTGATACACACAAAGATTTGATCATTGCTACAACGACTGGTAATGCACTGCACATGCCATGTGCAGTATGGCATACTGGATGTCAGGCTGATACACACTCAATGCATATCCAACCTAACGGACGACAGATGTGTCAAAACTTGAAGGATCAGATGGCAACGACAGAGATGGCCATCACTGTCTTTGACAGCATCTGTGCCCAGATTGTTGAGTCGACTCTAGTTGAGTATTACCCCAGAGAATCGGGACAAATCAAACACAGTATAGCAGCCTGCTTAGGCTAAGCGTGGCTACAACAGCAAAGAGTTTACAACAGATGATCATGAGTCCACCTGAGGTCAACCAGCTAAATTACTTTCAGCGCTTAGTACAGCTTCATGGCCATAGAGTTGATAAGGACCTCAAGAGTGCTGCAAGACACCTGATCAATAGGACATGCCAGGGCCAACTCACGCAGAGATCTGCCGTAAGAAAACAGACAGCGTATGCATCCTTTAAGTACATCATACAGCCCAAACTTCTCACACAAATTGATCCACTTCCATGCAAATAGGTAGCTGTCAGACTTTGCCGTTAGCTGGTTGCTGTTTTTCAGCATGAAGTTGCTGATGTGGTGCATCAATGCTGGCATACAAAACTTGTCAGCAAGGGTCAAGAGACCTTCTACCCACTCCCAGGTCATATCTGGCTCAGGTACGACTGGATACAGGAAACTCGTGACCAGCAACCTGTCATCTTTACTGGTGTCAAGCATAGGTATCTGTATCTTCGGGTTGCACACACCCTCCGAAGGGCTTTGTCCATCACTGCCACTGCAGGTGCTGTTCTTGGCTCTGTCATTGTGTGCAGCATCCAATGCATGAGCGAGCACACTGGACCACATCTTCAACATGAAGGAGTGCGCTGGTACTGCTTCCGAACGGCGTCGTCCCATCCTCTGCAGTAAACACCAAATCCACGTCACACCCATCAGCCAGCAATTCCTCCAGGTCCATGTTTGAATCTTCGGACCCCATGATGGCAAACAGCTGTTTCACACAAACCGACACCTGAGCCGCCACAATGCTGCCACCCCGTTCCTGGCTGCTGGCAGATCCTGTACAAGTACAGACAACATCTCTGCAGCTCAACTCTTCAGCACGTAATCTGGCATGTCAGAAGCATGTCAGAAGCTTTGCTGTTGATCTCCTGTTGAGCTCGGCATACATTGACAGCTCGTAGCTGATCTGCATGCTATGCACGAAGAAGCTTCAGCATATATTATGATATCGAGGTCTGAGAGTGTGTGTGCCTTTCAGTATTGCACGGGCGATCGCGCCGGCAACGAACGCACGAACGCATGTTGCGGACAGCCTATCGCACAGCAGTGGGTCCCTCACTCACCATGCTGGGTCGCTGGAAAACCAAGAGCCAACTCACCGGATGCACGCAGCTTCGCAACAACTCGGATGTGCTCTCTCCGTTGAGGAGCCGGGTGATGTGCGAAAATGGAAATCCAGGAACGATTGGTGTGCAGCGTATACGATGTATTCTTTGTGCTAGCTAGACACAAGTGCACACTGTTGCATTGGCACATTACCGATCAACCGATCATCGGATGTTGGCAGGTCACTACAGCCTGACATTATATATACAATTTAGATTAGCTTGCACGAGGCAAATGCTCCGGCCACCAGTAGTATCATGGCCGCTTGTTGTTGAGCCTCGCAGCGATATTATGCTTAACATGTGGTCTGATGTCTGCTGATGCACTCTACTGTGCATGCAGTGTACACATTGACCCCACCAGGCTTGCATTGATGCAGCAGAACTGCCATGTCTCAGGCTTACCACCAAGGGCTTCCTTGTCACTGCAAACATCTGCTCTGACCGTTTCAGCCACTACAACTACAAGATCAAATGTGACATGGCAGTATTGCAGGAAGCACAGACAGCACAAGTGCAGCAATTTAGCAGTGCTCAGCAGCAGCAGCAGCAGCAGCCAACAACTGCCAACAGCACCAAGCAGCATATTGCAGCATATGAGCACTGCTTGGACTTCCAGCAGATGCACTCCCTAAACAAGTTGAGAGCAGACATGGAGATGTCTCCGTTGTTTTGTTTGGTCAACAGCTCAAAGCTCAATGATGTTGTTGATGCATTGAACCCAGCAACACTGGCCAGCAAGGTACCAAAAACCCCCCCTCCCTCCTGGCATGGAAGGGATCCCTTGCCTAAAAACCAACCGGGGGGACTTGGATGAAGATGTTCTGCTTGATGAGTGTGACCAGTGGCAGCCTGCAAAGCAGTGCAAAGCAGCTGAGCAATCAAATCAAGCCATACCTGCAGAGTCGGCGGCTGAGGCCGTGGAACTGCTTAGGCAAAAGCTGCTGCTGCTGCTAGACAGCAGTTGCTACAGCAGCAGGGGTTGCTGCTGTTGCAACAGCAGCTACAACAACAGCTGTTGAGCTTGCAGCAGCTGAGAGAGAGAGCAGTGAGCAGCAGCAGACTGACCAGTGCACCAAGGTGTGTGGAGAACATGCGGCAGTTGATGTAACACCTGTTGGGTGTAAGCGTGGCTTGCACCACCTTGCAGCAACCATGAGCCCCATCAGCAGCAGCAAGCGCCGGGCTTCTGCAGGTGTTGGTGCTGCAGTGCTGGCTGAGCTGAATTTAGATGAAGACATCAGGGATGCGGACATGACTGACCAGATGGTTTCAGAGAGTCCTGCACACAGTTGTGGTGAGCCCAGCCTGGCAGCCCTCAGCAGCAAGCAGCAGCTGATATAGCGATTGCTGCTGCTGTTGCACGTGACAGTGGCAAAAGCAGGACTGGCAGCACCAGCCGTAGTGGCAAAAGAAGGCGCAAGCCCTACTTTGTGGCAGAGCGCATTCCAGCTGCCAGGCAGCTGCACTATAGAGACTTCATAGGACCAGTTAAGACAGAAGGAGCAGCCGCTGTTCCAGCAGCTAATGGAGCAGCATTGCAGCAACAGTAAAGGTGGAGCTGTCTCAGATTGGACAGCTTTTACCCGTGACTTGAACTTGGCAGCTGACAAGAATCTGGTCACAGATGGTGGTAAGGTAATTACCTTCAAACAGGTGGCACACCAGAACGACTACAACCAGGAGATTACCAAGGCAGCAAGTCAGGTTCACAGTGCTGCAATGGCAGTAGGTACCAGTCAGGCTATGCAGGAGGAAAAGCCCGCTGCAAGCTTGGCGGCTGCTCTGCAAGACATCATAGCGCAGTGCATGCCATCTCTGCAGCCACAAGTTGATAGCAGCTGTGCAGATCCCCAACAGGTTCCTGCAGCAACAGCTGCTGACATTGTCGGCAGCTTGTGTCAATCCAACAGCAGCAACAGCAGCAGGACCTACTACTACCGCCGCCGCCGCCGCCGCTGCTGCTGCTGCTGCTGTTGCAGTAGAAGAGCTCATACTAGATGCTGAGGCTCTGACTGCAGACGTTCCAGTGGCGTTTGCAGGTCTGACAGATGCAGGCAGAGACACCAGCTGACAAGCCACAAGATCAATAGCAGTAGCAGAGGGGGCAGAAGCTGGAACAGCAACCACAATGGGCCAGAAAGCAGCAGCCAAACCAACCAACCCAACCAGGGTCTGGCAAAGTCTACTGGTGCATTGCTGCAACAATGCAGGGCAGAGGCAAGAGCAGCAGGCCGGTACGTGTTGGCAAAGCTACTGGCAAGCCAGTGCAAGCAGGTGCCAACAAGTGCAAAGGTGGTGCAGGTGCTAGGAACGTGTGCATTCCTTGTACATTGGTAGCACCCAAACTGCACTGGATGGCAGATGCCAAGTCACACCCTGAGGCAGTGGTTATAAATGCAGCACACCAGCCTGATGGTGCACAGCCATGTGAAATGGACAGAATTGACATGCAAGCAAGCAGCACAGCTGTGACATATGCACTGGGGCCGCCACCTGGAGCCGTGTGATCGAAAAGGCTTGTGCTTCTGATCCCAGTTCCCATCTCGCAGTCGTGTGTATACGTGCCATGATTACGTGAAAGAACGCAGATGTGTGTACTGCAAGTGTAGTGAGTGCAAGAAGAAGTGGCATAAGCAGGGTCATATTGCTGATCATGCTTTTGTTCTCACACCCTGACTGATGATTCTTGTTCATCAGGTCTCACTATATGCATCTATATGCATGTGGATGTCATGATGGCCTCGGCCAGATCGTACCAAGTGTTACCTTGTTTTGTGCTATATTGTAACTTGTGTTAATTCTTCCCAATTTGTGAAGCCATCGCTGTGAGTCAATGCCATTGCCATTGCCATAGTCAATGTCATCAGTGATGTAATGCACTTGGAAGTATTTCATGACCGACTTCAATCTACGGATGTTATCATCATCGTGTCATTGAGATATTGCATGGAGTAAGCAAGACCAGATACAACAGCCGGGTTGGTAAATCAATGTTAACGGCGCCAAACGGCGCCAGTATCAGCAGCAACACAGTTGCAAGACTTTCAAGATGGTTACAGTGCAAAAAAGTCAATATGTAACACGTCTCCCCGAGACGATCACAGCAATTAAAGGTACTATATTGGAGTAACACCGCTAATCAATTCATGCATTTTGCACTTCCTCTATTTAAAGTAGAGAATGCTACTCTGCTGGCAACAAGTGCAGCCTCATGCTAAGCAGGGATACAAACATGTGTGAAGATTACGTGCTACCGTAGCACAAGTTGTAACCTCTGAAGCCACTGTGGAGGGTCGTTGCAATGATTTGATAAGCCGTTTTTACTCCGGATCACCGGCGCCCTTACAAAGCAGAGATGGCATTCTCATCGTTTCCACGACTCAGGTATATATCACATATAGCTGTAGGAAGTTGTCAACGCATAGTGTTATTGGGTTGTACTCTCAGCGAGCCGGGATACGTACATCGAGGCTACTGATCGTTTGCCGGACATCCGGCTGGACTACCACAGCGGAAGCTCTCCGATGGCGAGATAGTGATGCGAGCCTAAATCTCCCCTCAGAGGTGTGCTGTCAACCTGCCCTGCTGCAGAAAATGAATCGTTGGCATAACAAGAGCTTCGGACACAGAATCATTAGGTGGCCTTGTCGTACGCAGGCAGCCGTGCTGACCCATCACAGCATGCTTGCGCACGTCATGGTACCCGACCAAGATATCTCATGGCTGGCACAAGCTCTCAACATGCGGCAAGAATGTGCAGGCAATTGACGAAGATCTCACCCTCTTGGACAAGTGCACCCAGGGCATTGCAGCGACACTTGTCACCAAACGTTTTGGTAGAACATCGGCCACCTACTGCCAGTACCACCAGAGCAATTTCGGTCTTTTGTTATGAAAGTTGTGGACTAAAGTGGAATGTCCGAAGCTGTCACCTGACCAGTAAGCATCAAAGAAGAACATGCCAAGAAGTCTGACACCAGAAGATAGCAACATACTTGATAGCAAAGCCAGAGATCAAATACACTGCATTCCAATCCCCTTTCGCTGCAGGCCACGAATTGCGCTGTTGTCAAAACGATCTGAACAGCCCATCTCCTGTCTCCTAGTTACAGCAAACTTTGAACCAAGCTCCCAAATGGTGAGCCTACATGGACCCCTGGCAAAAGCCTTCTGCTGAAAATCCCCGGAAAGATGCAACTACATTTACTTCTGTGCATCCAAGCCTACTACCTCTACAAGTAGCGTCCATTGTGGTGGCCTGGCCACCAGACACTCCGTTGCCTTCCAAATTCAGTTGATTCAGACTCCTCGTGTTGCTCCATCTGGCAGCAATGCTTACAATCTGATCATGACAACTCAAGTCAATGTCGACGAAGTTTGTAAGGACAGACCACTGACAAGGCAACTGGCTGATTAACTTACTCTGTTGGAGCAGAAGATGACCCAAACTCTTGACCATGCTTCATTCAGCAGGCAACAGACCTGTGAGTCTGTTGCAAATTAGGTGCGAAACCTTCCGTTGGACAAGCACGCCCACTCAGCCGCCAACTCAGGAGCAAGCGACCACGAGATGGATTCCTAAGTGCTGCAAATCACCGCAGGGCCTTGGGTCTTGTAGCACACTCCAGCTCACCGGCAAGAGACCGGTGAAGCTGTTCTCAGAGAGCTCTAGCTATGTATGACAGGGCTGCCATTGTGTTCCAGACTACAGGTCAGTGCACAGAGAGGTCTTTGCCGCGTACACCTGAGCTCTGTAGCGCTGTCAATGCACTTCAAGCTACGGGCAGTGGTCCACCAAAGCTCGATTGTTCGCAGCCGTTCCAAGTCAATCCAAGAGTCTGGTAAGGTGCGATGGATGTGTGCGTGTACCAAATCGCACAGAGGTATACCAAAACACTGCCACTGGTACTACAAGTAAGGACAGGCTGTCCCTTGATTCCGCTGTATCGTATCCATGACATCAGGCTTCCCAACAGGCATACCCTATGTGACAGCGTGCAGGCCAGCCACCTCCACAGTCTGCTCCCACTGTGGCCGAGGACCATGAACACTGCTGCCGATGAGTCCAAGGTAAGTGAGACTGCACATGCCGCTCCAGGAAGCTGGCACTATTCCTGTGAGCTGATTGCCGTTGAAGTCCAACCGGCGCAGTCGCCTCAGACATCCCCACTCAGGAGGCAGCTGACCAGTCAACTTGTTGCCACAGAGGACAAGCGATGTCAAGCTTTGAAGACTGTTCCATCCAGGTGGCAAAGGGCCACTCAGTTGGTTGCTGCTCATGTCTAGGCCTTGCAGCCTTGTAAGAGCTCCCCATCCAGCATGTAGGTGACCAGTTAGAGAATTTCTGCCAATTTCCAGAATTGTCAATGACTGAAGCTTGCTCCACTGTGCTGGCAGTGGACCCTCCAAGTGATTCTGGTTGAGATAGATGGTTGCCAGTTCAGAGATCCCTCCAAGTTGACTAGGCAGGTGACCACTGATTGCATTTTGGGAGACACCAAGCCATTTCAACCTAGTCAAGGCACTCCATTGTTGTGGAATTGGGCCGCTGAGCATATTGCAAGAAAGCTCGAGCATGGTCAGTGCTGTCAGGTTGCCCCAGACTGCGGGCAGATCACCACTGAGATAGCTCCATTTGACTGTGAGACCTTGCAGTGCTGTCAGCGTGCTCCATGATTCTGGCAGAGCACCACTGATGGATGTACTCTTGACGCTGAGAAATCGGAGGCTGAGTATTCTGTTCCAAGCTGTTGGCAAACGTCCTGAAATTCCGGTCCCTGTAAACTGATCATGGCTGCTCGATACAGCGATAGCCTCCAACTTGCTGTTGTCTTGGAAACACCATTGCAAACCACTCCAGGTATGCATGTCTGTGTCCTTGTTCCAATCTGCAACGCCTGTCAGAACTGTTGTGAATGCACCTCCTGTCGAGCTGGGTGACTCTGGCATGTCCCCAATAAGTTCTGCCAGGCCAGACAGCAGTACATCCCGGAGCTCGTCCCCACTGGCAACTGGTGCCACCAGTTCAACATTGCTGGCAGGTGCAGCTGGGTTGTCAGCTGCTGCTATACTGTCCTGTTGAATGCTCTTATACAGAGCAACAGATTGGCCCATCACCCATCTTGCCGAGGCCACAATCATTCTGGCCAGGACAACAGCCCCAGTGAAGACCAAGAAGAAGATGCTGCTGAGGTACCTCCAGGCAACCTGGCTGTTCTTGGGTGGTTCAGCAGCACTCTGTAATGGAAGCTGCTCAGCAATGGCATCAGTGTGCATGCCAATTGATGGCAGAGGGTTGACCGGTGGTTGCAAATTCACACAGCTCTGCTGACTTGCTTGCACAGCCTGCACGCAAGCAAGTAAGCAAGCTGGATTGCATTAGTTGACTGTTGTGCAAAATTATACTGCAAGAGTCTCGACGCTGAACAAGACCATAAGGTCGACAGCAGGAATGTACACCTTGCTGTCATATGCATGCAGAAACAACATGTAGGTAGATGATAAGTAGGCACTGACAGCACACTGTGCAAAGGTTGCAACTTGCACTTGGATTGGTACACGTACATACAATCCAGGTCGGACCTGCTGAGCATATTTGAGAACCCGATCATAGACCAGCATGCATAACACTCGCACCCACCTAAACTCCCGGAGGGTTGGATGTGGCTGTAGCGGTTGAAGTGCTGCTGAAGTTGGTGGAACCTGATGCTGCTGTGTTCATGACAACAGGCTCTGTCAGTGGTGTCTGGGACTCTGTTTGTAGTGTCCAAGTTGCATGGTGCCAGTGGTTCTCCTGCACAGGTAGTAGACACAAGCACATGATTGTTGAACTTGCCTTCAGGGCTATTGGCAAGCACAAGCCACTAGTTCAGCTTTGAGATCACTCAACCGGTGTGGCTGCCATGCACATCTCAGATCATACATGCACATCTTAGTTGCTGCTGAAGCCGGGGTACAGACTCCCGAACTTGTTCAATCCATTTAAGGGGTGTTCTGACCAGCAGAGGGCCCTGAACAGCCAACAGGTCACAAGACCTAGCATTGGCCATCATTTCCTTGCTGCAACTGTCAACTCGCTGCATCCCTCACCTCTGTAGGTACACTCCTTCCTATACTCCCGGTTGTCTCACCATCATGGTCGCTGGTGGATACGATCATTTCTGTTTCCACCAAGCCCCCTATCTGCACATCTTGCTCCCAGTGCGGCAAAGGGCCGTGGACAAGGTTGCCCACTGAGATTCAGAATCCTCAAACTACACATGCTGCTCCATGCAGCTGGTACAGCTCCCATGAGTTGATTATGACCAATGTGCAGATAGCTCAATCTGCTCAGACATCCCCACTCAGGAGGCAGTTGACCAGTCAACTCGTTGAGGGAAAGGTCAAGATAAGTCAACCCGCGAAGGTTGCTCCACTCCGCCGGTAGAGGGCCATTCAGGTGATTGTTGCTAAGACTCAAGTGATCCAACTTGCCTAAAGCTGACCAACCGAGAGGCAGTTGACCAGTCAATCGGTTTCCATAGAGTTTCAGGACGTTTATGCTGTACATGAAGCCCCACTCCGCCGGCAGAGAACCACTCAGCTTGTTCCTGCTGATATCTAAAAGGCACAACGTGCTCAACGCTGACCATTGAGGAGGCAGCTGTCCTGTCAATATGTTGTCTGCAATGTCAATACACTTCAGGCTCTGCATGGTGCCCCATTCGGCTGGCAAAGTGCCCTCAAACTTGTTGTCACGCACATACATGTTCTCAAGCGCTGACATGCACATCAACTGGGCTGGTAGATGACCATTGAGGAAATTGCAAGACACTATCAAAGTCCTCAGGTTGATCAATGTGCTCCACTCCGCAGGGAACGGGCCACTGAGTCTGTTTCCAAACAGGTCGAGAAATGCCAGCCTGGTCAAGGTGCTCCAAGCTGCAGGCAGGGGCCCTTGGATAGCGGTTGATGCACAGATCAAGCTTTGCAGACCTGTCAGCCTCCCCCATTGTGTTGGCAATCGGCCTCTCAACCTTGACCTACTCACACTGCAATGCAGCTGAGTGCTCTGACCATACAAGTAGATGTCGCACAATGATTTCAAGGTCAAGTCCCACATCAGTCCACTCCAGGTGTACATGTTGCTGTGCTTCATCCACTCGGGGATGTCATCAGCAACAGGTGATGTAGCATCGCCAGGCACTTCCGCCAGGTCTCCTACAAGTTCTGCCAGGCCACTCAGCAGCAGCTGCTTGAGCTCATTGCCAGTTGGTGGAGAGCTATCCAGGTCACCACACTTAGACATGTTCGTAGCCAGATCAAGAACCTCACAAGTGCCTGGGCTATTGTGCTGGCCTTCCTCAAGCAGCTGCTGTTGTTGTGCGGGCTGCGCTGCAGGAGCACAAACTGGACTAGCCACACCAGCACTGCCAGCTGGTGCCAGAGGTGGACTTGGACACAGCAGACCATCAAAACACTTCAGATTTGCCATGACATGTGTAGCTGGTGATGTGAAGCCAGCGGGCTGGCGACGTCGCCACGCATGCAGGTACCTTCTGCTTGATGCTGGCAATGTGAAGGCCCTGCTTGGGGAGTACTGCGGTTGATGGTCTGGGCTTGGAGTCTGAAGAAGGTTGTGTCCAGTTCTGGTCCAGCCTGTGGTAGGCTGCAGACATTGGTTGGTGTCTGGGGATGCCTGCAGATAACAGGGTGAAGCAGTACTCGTTTGAAGCATCTTTTATCGGCCGACACATTGAATCAGACAGAGATGTGATTAGCCTAGTTTCCTGCATGAGCAGACTTCATAAGCGTCAAAGGTGACTAGTGACATGCTAAAGGTATAGGCCGGCATCCAGCGCGTTGATTGCTATCGCTGTACCAGTGACTACCAAGCGTGGATCTTATTCCAGCAGTAGGCCCTGCTTGGTCACCTTGTCAACTATTGTGACACATCCGACATGATACTGCCACAACCCTTCTTGACGCATGCTAGCGGATGGTAGTGCCACAGAGATGATGTTAGCACTCAGATGACATACCTTCAACAAAGCCTGCACAGACTCGGAGTTTCGTTCAAGACCAATATCACCATAAGAGCCATCATCCAGATGAGCACCGGAATCCGGTGGCCGTTTGGTTCCAGATAGCACCGGCCCGGGTGTTCGTCGTTTGGTCCGTACTTTCAGAGACCAAAACTTTTTCGGTGTCCGCAGGAATAGTGAGGATGCCCAGTCCTCCCTTGGTGCGGGGTTTGTAGGAGAAATCCTCACAGGTGCTGCACTCACGGTCAGTGTGAGAGGTACCTCTGACATGCTGCCAAACCCGTTGCCAAGGTTGCATTCTGAGCTGCCATGAGTACTATCATCTGATGTACCACATCCCTTGGTTTCAGTGATTGCAACAAAGTTTGCCAATGCTGATTTCAGCTGCCTCAATGCCTCTGCAGTTGCTTCACTTGCTGTTTTGGAACCTGGGCTGGTTTGATAGGCAGTCAGCTCCTGCAAGACACTGACCACATGAGCCCGTAATGGCTGAAGGCCTGGGTCAGACTCCATGTGGAGTGATGCCTCGAGCGTCCGAGAACCTCAGGTCTGGCCGATGCTAGCCTGCCAGGAAAAGGGTTTTCTTCTCCTGTGTTGGCACTAGTACCGCGCCATCTGCATGTGATGTGCAGAAGCAGTAGCACCCTTGGTCCTGTTGTTTCTTGAGTCAAGAGTCTTGACTGTGAGAGATGCAGCACTGACTGCGACCTCGATGATGTATAGCAGCATAGTGACTCCGTGACATACCACGTCGACAGAGCAGTCAGTATCTAAGTACATCGTGAAAGCAGCCATGGTGCCATAGTCTAGCATGTCTCTCAGCCGCATGCTCTGAGGCTTTGTTGTGACACAACAAAGATGGACACCTACCTGCTGCATTAAGTGGTTTGAAGACGGTCAATACATGGTCGCCATATGGTCATACATCATCCCCAAGTTGGTCAGCGTTGTTGTCCGTATCAGCACTTTCCGATTGACATCCCTGCACGCACACATCCAGCACAAGTTGAGCTCTCTGCTGGTTGGCTGTACATACAAGTTGGCACTGACTGGTATTAGAAAGACTCTTACAGATAACGGTTATCAGTCACACCTTGCCAGCTCTGCAGTATGCTTATTGCAGCTGAGTGGCAGGCAAGGCATGCACATATGTGTCAAATATTGCGACAGCACCAGTAAGAAGGCTCACCTTCACCTTTTACGATGAAGGCATCGACCTTGAGGGTTGTCAGCCTTCTGCTGCTGTTTTGGGAGCTTTGCACCGGCAGATACCTGGGTAAGCACAGACGGACATGTTACATACACTGAGTAATAGGATGAGTTGTCCAAACTGCATAGCTACTGTAAAAGCCTTACCAATGGCGGGTAATGTGCGAATTCCACCTGGGCCCTCCCAAGATACTGCGGAGTGAGAGACCTGCGCGTGCTGCCACTGGTAGCTTTCGGAAGGCACGTAGAGTCTGACTGTACTGCAATTTATGTATCTAGCTTGCATAGTGCTGCATGTGTCTTGAGTTATAGGACACCGTGCCATGTCACTTGTACTGCCGGGCCCGCCGGGCACACAGCCTGGGCTGTCGGTACGGTGTTGGACGATACGAAAGGTGTCATAGCAGACTACGAGAGCGCTTCAACAACACAGCCAGTGCACGCGGCACATGCAGGAAGCCAGCCCAGTGAGCTCACTCGAGTGGCTGTCCATATGGGTGCCCACCCTTGCAATCAGGGCCAGAAGACCTAGAAAAGTGCCTGTTACTGAGCTGGGCTGTTACCTTCACATGCTTATCACGAGCTGTGGTCTGTGACTGGCCGCCAGCGGCTAGAACAGAGATTGTTTGGTTTGCAACAACACATTGCCAGGTGGTCATCACATTCAACTGCACATTTCTGCAAGGTAGCGTCAAAGGGCAACTGATATTGTTCAACACGTGTACCATTGTTGGGCACCACAATGCGCCTTTGACAGGCTCAGATAACAGAGCAGAGAGAATTTGTGACCAGGCTGCACAGCTGCAAGTCCCGGAGACTACCGGGCTCCAAGAGTTAGTCTTGATGCCGCATGGTGCGGCACCCTGGGCCCTCCGTGCTTGCTGATTAGCTGATAAGCTCAAGTAGAGTGCTCAGCAAAAGCTATTGCTCAGTCATCAGGTACAGCAGTATGCACTGTTGTTGATACACGCTGCAGTTTCATAGCTGCCCAGATTCCCACACCCAAGTAACCAGCCGCCAAAGTGTCGGAGACATGGTACATGCTAGGCACGACATAGAAGCAGTGCATACAGTGATATCTTTGCAGCAATGCATTGCATAGGCACAGGCATAGAAGCAACTGAGTGCGACCTGTGAAGACCCCGAGAATGGTTGCTGCCGACCAAGCATGTACATTCCATTGTTCATAAACACACACCAAGGAAATAGCACAACCTGCGAATTACGTCTATATAATCTGTGCGACAACTTCAACACACCATCATCTGACCGGCAGATGAAAGAATAGTCACTAAGTAAGTCAAATAGCGCACTCCCTCGCACTGGTCGAATATCTACATTATCTTTATAAAGGCTGGACAAATCAGCCAACAACTGCCAGAATCTACCAATCGCTGTCAGCTTAGCCTGGGACAACAAGGCTGCCATAGCTTGCTGCCGCTGTTGAGCTTGCTGCTGCCTGAGCTGTTGTCTCTGCTGATTTTGACGGTGCTGTTGCTGAGCAGGAGTCATAGCAGTAGGTGCAAAGAACCGAGTAAGGCATGATTGGTCAGATGCTGCATTTGCAGCAGATAGCCTATTGTTGAACTGTGATGCAGCATGCTGTAGATGCCAATGACGCATAAGAAGCAGCAAATGTTTGTATGTTGGTGTCAGTTATATCTGCATTCACGATGTTGCACGAGCCTACTTTCTTTCACATAAGATCATTGGCAGCTCTGCGACCACAATCCATGGCATTCAAAGCAGCTGCAGCCAGGCATACAACCATCCACAATCTTGCATGCAGTTCTTTAGGCCCAGGTGAGGGTTGCAGCAGCCAGATATGCTGTTGCTGTAAAGGACATACACCAGACTGCGGCCGAGAGCATCAAGATGCTGACAGTTGGGAAAGGAAAGTATGCACCACAGCCTAAGCAATAGGGCACTCTCACAAGTGTTGATGCCTGCCTGGTGCCACACAACCACTAGACATACAGATTCAGGGCAATACATCCGCTGGGCTGTGGAGCATCAAGAACTACTAGTAGCCTCCAAAACACTTCCTTCATCTAGCACTTGCAGTGGCGTAACTTGGCGTAGTGATGCGATCGCATCATTGTAGGTTGACAGTTGGCGCGACAGCTGGTGACCATGGAGTGGCCAGTTGCGCTATGGCCCATAATGACCTTCTGTTGTTTGCAGAAGGTGTCAGACAGGTGTGTGTGTGTGAAGACCAGGCGAAGGTCGGTCACTCAGCAGCGTCTGCAGTCTCTTAACTTACGATCCATCATCACCACAATCTGGCCCAGGTAGGATACTGCACTGCTGTGGCTTACTGCATACTTCTTGAGGCGCTGACAAGCTGTGGCAAACCATGGATGGGGAGCCAGGTGAAGCTTTGAGCGTGGACGCCATCACAGGCCTACAGGCAGCTTGTTGCATCACTGCTGTACCGCTGCAAGTTCCATCAGTCATCACTGCTGCAGTTGCCAGGTCAACAGACAACCTGTTGGGACAAGGAAACGCTACCCCTTAGCAAGCACTGGTGCAGCTGCATAGCACGGGAGCCGTTTCAGCAATGTACTGTCAGAAGTTTACTCTGCTGAGCAGTCAACACCCTGACAAGAGGAGAGTGACAGGAAAGCTGACTTATGCGGCACAGTGAACGCAACAATACCTCCGTCTGCATCAAATGTAACTAGTAACAACTTAAGTGCCTGTTGTTTGCCGCTGAACAGTTGCTGCTTGCAGACACAGCAACGACCCATGTACATGCAAAGATTGCAGTGCCAAGATGTAGGTTGCTAACGCATGCACTCAAAATGGGCGCACGATCTCTGCAAGATGAGCTGGAATGCAATGAAGATCCATGCTGCAGCCGGTGAGGAATAACAACTGCCTGAGGTTACGTCAGGGGCTGCAAGTTGGTAAGCTGTGAGTAGAAGTGCTGCTTGCCAGTCACCAGCAGCTATTGAACAGACTGCACTGCTCACATGATCATACTGATGCTGGTCGTCTCTCTTGATGGGAAATCGCACGTACAATCAACGTTACTAAACCTCCAAGTGACGTGCCAAAAGACATAAGAACAAGCTGGTAGTCTGTAACATGCTACACAAAGGCAAACATGCACATTTACCTGACACCCTCTCAAACACCCGCAGATTTGCAGCTTGACAAACAACCCAGATGTACATAACAGAACATCTGGTGTGGTTCAGTCAAGCATTCAAGTAAGTCTCCTGGCTGGTTTCCATGGTCAAGGGCCTCGGGCAGTACTGCTGTCAATGGGTATGCACGAGTGTCAGGGGCTCGAGTCCCAGATAAGCGCAGCGAGGTGGCATAAATAACGCATTCGCTGTATGAAAGTTTATAGGCCATGCAGAGGCTGCAAAAGAGAGATCCGCCTCGCGCAAGGAGAAATTGTGCCGTTGTTGTTGAAAGCAGTGACATGTGGCTAGTCATCATGCCTTATGCCACATATCACCCAGCTGTTCATAGCCAGTAAAGTGCTGAACAAATACCTTGAATGAATGGACCCACCAAACATCAGTTTACTAAACCAGCAGTCAACTGGTCCCTACCTGAGGAAGCACCGCCACGTGCTCGGAGCGCAGGCAGTAACTCCCATTGCTTTTGTTTCGCTCTGCACACTTACCGAGCTTAGGCTGATATCGGCGCATACCGTAACGACCCTGCCGCGCAAATCTGGTGTAGGGCGTTCTACACGAACCCAACGCAGCAATAACTTGAAGCAGAATACCACAGCAACATAAGTTTGCGTTGAAGCTTGCTCTAAGCTATATCCTGGTAGGTTTTCTGGTCACTGCTCATTAGGCCTGTTTGGTGCGATAAGGGATGGTTGGCCATGATGCAGCACACTTCTGAACAAGTATTGACATGTTGTTGACTTTATCCGGCCTGCAGCAGCTCTGCTCGCTGTTCCACTTAGATCTCTCTCTACTAGTCCTTCTGCTGCAGCTGCGTGCTGGCTCTTCGTGCTCTGCACAAAGGGTTGGCGTTCTCACTCGCAGCACGCTCTCAACTTTTTGCTCGTTTGACAGGTCGCACACACACACGCAGCAAGGCTGCAAGGAACAAGTTGTCAGCAAGCAGCTCTGCTGCAGTAACAGCACACAAGCAAAGGACATACTACACTTTGCAGTCCAACCCAGCACTCTACCTAAGTGCAGTGGAAGCACCCACAGCAGTTGTGTAAAGCAGCACACACTGTGTTATGCCGCCAGGCGCTTGATGATTCTGATGGCATAACACGCCGCACCCACTGCGTCGCATGGGTCATGGTCTAAATCCAGCAGTGACCAGCACCTGAGTCTTCAGCAGCCGTATGTCAGCAGGTGCTAGAAGTAACAGTGACAACAGCAGCATCCGCTTGCCTGGCAGAGCCAAGGCTGCAGGGTCAGCAAGCCACAATGCTTTCCTGACCAGCTACGGACAAGCAGCAGCTGGCCCTGCTAGGAGTTCTCATATAGGCTTGAAGCCTGGTATGGTGACAGCAACAAGCAAGCCAGACAGGTCAGTGCAGACTGCATGTGAATTGTGATTCATGTTTGCTTGCATATCTCACCTTGGTTGCAGCAAATGATGCATTATCAGCACATGTAGACTGCGCAGTCTGCTAACATGAGAGAGTGGTGCGGTCCTTGTGACCTGTATGGTTCGGCACATGTCCCACCTGTAAGCATAACGCTTCACAGATACCTTGGTGATTTGCTTACATCACCTACTGGGTGTCTGTCATGCTGTGCAGGACTGTCAGTAGGAGCTGCCCGTCAAAAACTCACAGCGTTGCCAAGCAGGTCAGCAGCAGAACTCAGCAAGCGTCAGTAGCGGCGTCAGCCTTGAGGCATGCTGGTGCTGTGATATCAAGCACTTCACCGCGGCAGAGAACTGGCACTCCTAGTCCAGATGACAGCAGCCGAAGAGGCAGAAGCAGCAGCACAAGCAGAATTAGAGCGGGCTTCGATGCAGTAGCAGCTCAGCAGCAGCAGCAGACGCTCGTGCAGCCAAGACAGCGACAAAAGGTGCCAATGTTCGAACCACTAACAGTCCCTGAAAAGACAGCTAAGCCACATCATGTGAAGTCATCGTCAACTGGCAAGTTATCTCCTGGCTCAAGCAGCAAAGCTGTACATCTTTCGCACACAGCACCTGTAGCTACAGGCAACGGCTTATGTGGTATAGGCTCACCGACAAACAATGGCTTCTTGAGCTCCTTAGAGCGCAGGAAGCAAAGTACAGCTGCTGCTGCTGAGGCATCGGCAGCAGGTGCTGTTGGAGTCCCAGCTGCCACAAGCGCAACTGCTGTCATTGACACCAGCAGCTTAACATCAGCTGCTTTGGATCGGCTGAAAGCGCTTAGTTTCAGTCGAACAGTCAGCAGGCGGGCTAGCGGCTCAGGTGTACAGCCTGGCGTGGCGTTACTAGTTGACAGCAGTAAGAGTGGAGATAGCAACCCTCTGAGCAGCAGATCTGATGGTTTGTTGACTCAACATACCCAGCAGACTCAGAGTTACCTGTCTGCGGCCACATCATTCAAGAGAAGTACTGCAAGGGCTGCAGTAGCTGCAAGCAGCAGGGACATGCACGCTAGTAGTGTGATCGCGCAGACAGGAAAGGCGTCTGTATCACCACCACATCGGCAATGCACTACTACAGCAGCAGCTGCAGCAGTAGGCGCGTTGCAGGAATCTTCATCGACCGAGGTCTTGTTGTTGCGCAACAGGGAAGAGCTTGTACAGAGGTTTCCAGAGTCAGCTGCTGCTAAAGTTACCCGAGGTGATGCAGCAGAAGTTGTACAGCTGTCACGTTCCATGTCACTGGGCAATGTAACAAGGTCTGCTGCAGCAGCAGCGGCCACAGCAGCATCTAGCAGAGAGAGTTCTGCAGTGCAGGATGGACATCAGCAAGCGCATGGCACTGACAGTAACAGCAGTGCTAGCTACCAGCATCACAGGGCTGCACAGGGCAGCAGAGCTCCACGCCAAGCCTGCACTGGAGAAGCTGAGCGATTGGGAGCAGCAGCAGCAGCGGTTGCAGCGCATCAGCCAGTCGTCTCTTTGCTGGACAGGCATGCATCGCAGAGAGTAGCTCATCAACTAGACAGTGCCTTGTGCCTGGAATCAGAATATACAGCAGCAGCAGCAGCAGCTGCAGGAGTAGGATGTGGCTACAGGAGGCAGTCAGATACTGCTGTAGTAGACAAGGCTTATCAGCAGCAGTACTCAAGACCCTACCAGCCGCAGCCCCAGCAGCAGCAGACGCAGATCTACAACCCACTGTACTATACAGGTGTCACTGATAGCTGCATACACAGACAGCAGGACCCAATTGTTTCTCGTAGGAGTTGTGCCGGTGATTTGAATGTGGCCAACTCAGACACGGCTACAATGAGTAGTACCAGAGCATCTGCTGCTGGTGGTGCTGCTGCTGCTGCTGCTGCGAATTCTGCTGATGCCAACATGTGCAGCAATGGATCTGCAGCAGGTCTCAATATGTCAACAGCAAAAGCTGATGCTGTTGCTACTCACAGCGCAAACAGCGGTACAGTTGCTAGCAGGACGGTCAGCGGGACATCACCCTTCAGCAGTCAACAGCAGCAGCAGACTAGTTTATCTACTGTAAGGAGCCCCAGCAACGATGTCGCAGTGGTAGCTACCCGGCAGCCTTCATTCCTTATCAGTACGCGGCCGCTATCAGAGGAGCTGGATGAGACATGTATCCACCCTGCAGCAAGTCCAGCTGCAGCAGCAGTAGCAGGGATATCAGCGGCTGCAGCCGCAAGCAGGGCAGCTGCTGGCGTGCGTGTCTGTGATAGTACAATTACTGCTGTAGATGCTCAGGATAAGATGGCGTTCTTGACAGCTAACTTCTCATCAATGGGTGACAGCTTTACTGAGCCAACTGCTGGCGCCAAGCTCCTGCCGCAGCAGCAGCAGAGGTCTAGCTGTAGTCAACAGCAGCAGTCAGCTTCTACCTGGGATGATCCAGGGGTCATTGGACTTGGCCAACGCGGTACGAACGTGTACACAGATGTGCAGCAGTCACCGCAGCGACGCCTGACAGCTGTCCACAGCAGCAGGGCTAGAGCTGCCGCAGAATCAGATTGCGACTCGGACTCGGATGTCTCTGAGATGAGCAGCTCCCTGGAGCAGCCGGATAGCAGCAGTAGCGACAACAGCGATAGCGAGGAGTACAGCAATAGGCTATCAGCAGCAGCGCAACGGCGGTTGGTGGGGCATAAGGTCACCCTTGGTAGCAGTGTCAGTATAGGGTCCTTGGAAGGTCGGAGCAGTAGTTGTGGCAGCGGTACAGAGCTTGAAGGCGTCTGTACTTTGGGCAGACAGAAGCTCTACAGCAGCAGCACTGTTGCTGTCGATGCCAGATCAGGACAGCAATGGCCGCAAGGTTGCGTAGGTTTGGGTAACCTTGGCAATACTTGTTTCATGAACAGTATCCTGCAGTGCTTGAACTGCTTGCCGGAGCTTGTAGTAGCTTTGCTGGGTCGCAGGATGCAGCAGCAACAGCAGCAGCGGGCATCAGCAGTAAGCAGCTTGCAGTGGCATAGCAATGCATCAGTCGGTCCTGCGCTGAGTGATCTGTTGCGGGAGTTCTGGTTACCCCAGCAGCAGCAGCGGGTGCGTGTTGTGAGTACTGTGCGTCTGCTGCGTGCTGTTGCTGCTGCTGATGAGCGGTGGGGTGATGGCTGTCAGCAGGATAGCCAGGAGTTCCTTCACAGTTTGCTGGAGCTACTGCAGGTACGAGAGTTTCTGGAGTTGTTTGACATTCTTGCTTCCTTCAGCTGCCCGTAATGTTCTGTGCATAATGTTGATGTGCATTATGTTGATGTAGCAGTCTGGATGATTCAAGCATTTTGCTGACTAGACCTTCGCTTGTTCTAGATTTCGGCTTCATAGTTCAGATGTTGTGATGAGCGTCCCTGCAGAGTGAGTGCAACCGTGTGCTGGTCAAACCGCGTTACAAGGAGCTATCTGGCAAGGGCACAGAAGCACAGCAAGCAGCAGAGGCAGAGGCATACGCTCGCAGCTGGCATGACAGCATTGTGGACGACCTGCTTGGTGGCTTGCTGCAGAGTACTATCATTTGCAGCAATTGCAACCATCAGAGTCACTGCTTTGACCCGTTTCTGGATCTGTCGGTGCCTATTCCACGAGCAAAGCAGGTGTCACTACAGGTGTGCTATTGTTACATGTAGTAGATGCTGACACCTGTTTGGAGCATGATTGACCCACTGCTGTTGATTCACCCTGCAGAATGCACGCAGGGTAGTGTCCTGTCGTTCAGGTAGTGCTCACAGTTGTGACCATGATGCCGTGATGGCTGCAGGTTACATCAACAATAATTCATTGTGTGGGTCCTGCTGTTGCTGTCACTGTACTTGCAGGATTGCCTATCTGCGTTTGTCGAGCAGGAAGTCCTCACAGGCAGCGAACAAGTCAAATGCAGCTCCTGCCACAAGACATGTGACGCCACCAAGCGGCTACAGATCTACAGATGCCCCAAACTGCTCGTCATGACCCTCAAACGATTCAGCAACAGCTCTCGATGCGGAGTCGGCGGGTTCGGCACATCCTGGTTGGGCTCATTCTCATCGCTATCCAAGAACCAAACACCTGTCAAGCTTGATGCTCAGCGAGTTTTGGATTTAACGCCGTACTGTAATGCTACTGGGTTGGCTACAGCTGTAGTAAACTCTCAGGAGACAAGTGCTAAGCAGCCCTTGTATGAGTTGGTTGCTGTATCTGAGCACTCGGGGTGTTTGGGCGGTGGGCACTATACTGCTCATGGAAAGAGTGTTGCAGATGGTTGCTGGTACAGTTTCAATGATTCGTGTGTGATGCCGGTTGGGCATCCTTGTGGTGCTAGTAGCAGTGCTTATGTGCTGTTCTTGAGGATGCTGAGTCAGGATGAATCGAATTGCTGCAGGTAGCTTCAATCGCAGCTGACTTTATTGGTATGGTACAGCCATGCAGGTTGTGCAGTAGAGGAGCTGTAGTTTGCTTGTCTCTTTATGTGCAGTAGGATACTTTGTGTGTATGTGCTATACATTGTGTTTCTTGGAAACTTGTCGCCCTTGACGATGTTGATTGCAGCGCAGCATTCTGTGTGGTGAATGTGCAGGGGTTGGTGCAATTCTTCTCGCAGCACAGGACACGTTCTTTGCATTGCTACATATACTGACGCTGCGATGTTTGCATAAGGCTGCTTCAGGTAGGGTGTATCTTTTGCATGTGTCAAGTGCTGGGCCTTTGTCTGCAAGCACAATGGCATATGGAGCATGATTCTGACCAACAGTGCGGGGTTTGTTACACTTGTTTGTCAACATGTATTCTGAATTCAAGATATACACTATGTCTAGTAGTACAGTGTTACATGTATTTGCCTTGATGTGTTCTGTGTCTACTCGTAAATGACTCGGGGTGTGTTCTGGGAGTACTGACAGACATATCATTGCTAGATTTACGACCTCTTACAGTGACTCCGACTTGTTTGTAGCAGCAATTCAAACCATTCCTTTCATGGGCGCAAGCACATCAATTCCATATATTCCATGCATGTTAGTTGTACATATCTCAGTTGCTGTTTTGCAGCCATGCATACGGCATCTATGCTATTCTGAATGATTCTATCCAAGAGCAGGGCGTTTTGTTTGTTCCACCCGCTGTTTCCAGTGCAGCTGACGTGCAGTCGTGTGAGCTAACTCTGCAAGTCAAACCTAATCTGCTGGGTCTTACTTGACATCAGTGACAGCAAGCAGCTGACAACAGGTTGAGTCTAATTGAGTAGACAACTTTGCAATGGATAGCAAAGCTAAGGCTCTGGGAAATCGGCATGGGGCAGCAGCAGTTTCTCGAACGTACCCGTTGCAGCTGCCGAACCATCTAGCGTGGCTCCATGATCACGTACTTCTGACTAACATGCGTTGATGGTTTGTATGATAGTATTCGTGTGCGATCGCTAGTCTGACGTGCAGCCATGAGCCTGTTTGGAGTCTTCTTCGTGGGCAACAGCTTTCCTATCGGATCTGCTCACTTCACGCAAGTCGATCCCACTCACTGGGTAAGAACACATTTCTGACACCAATGATGACGCTGTAGACGACTCAGCAGAGCCTTCGATAGCCTGACTAGAACCCAGTTCTTGCCAGCAGCAACAAGAACAGCACAGCAGTACAGTACCCAAGCAGTGGATGCCGATCGTGTGCAGGTTTTGGACGTTTGTACACTCGTCAAGCCACAGTATTGGGAGCTGAAAGAAGTAGCGCTGTTCTTGAACGCCCCGGGCACCCTTGACCCTTCTATGGCCCTAGGCCTGTATTTGAAATTAGGTGATTCTGAGTGGCTTTACAGGGGTTGTGTACATAACGGACATCCTTCTGAAGTAATGCCCTTGCAGGTATGCGTTGTATCTTTTGCAGCAGTACAAACCTCCTCAGGCTGCACAAGCATGTCATTGTCTGGCAGGCTAGCTTCCTGCAGCAGTGCAGCAACAGTGTGTCGATCTATGTGACAGTGTCACACTGTCAAATGGTTTGAACCTTGCAGCGGCAATGAGCAGAGAGGTTCCAATTGTGGTGACTTGAGTGAAAAGTGGCTATCATCACAGCTGCTGCTTGTCAGCTATGCAGCCAGCATGTAGCTTGACACAGCAATACTTGCACCTTGCCAGTATCATCTATCTCAACAAGTATCTTCCTGATGTGCAACCAAGACTTGTGTCAATTGCTGCTGCTTCTCCCATGCAGTGGCCCACTCAAGCAGATGGTTTCACCGTACCCCCTCTACCTGGTGTCATCCAGTTAGGCGTCAGTATAGAACCGGTATCTGAGCTGTCAGTAAAAGAAGGCAGCAGATTGGGCGATAAGCTGATGTATGGCCGCAGAGTAGGCATGGACTTGTACCGGTATTTAACGTCATTTGCAACACAGAATACGGGGAGTCATATGGTGGTGCCTACAAGCCTCTTGGAAAGGTAACCACCAAAGCTGTTGCTGAGAATCAAGCCTGGCTAGCTCTTAATACGGATATCTCGCTGTACACACCTATGAACTTACTCTAGACTCAACCAAGACTGTTGCGAATCACTTGGTTGACTTTCATCTTCCTCAAGTTTTCTTGGCTGACAAGTGCTTGTGTCTTTGTGCTGTTCAGGTGGTTGCAGCGTTTTGAGACCAAATTTAAACTGGATCCTGACTTCCTAACACGCAAGGACGAAGACATTTGACCTAGGCAAGCAGCTGCTATAAGATGGGCTTCTGAGTAACAGCGGATCACGGCATCGTGAATCAGCGTGGTCTTGCAAGCACCAGCAGCAGCAGCAGCAGTCAATGATAGTAGAACTGTTACTGCAGTGCATCAGCAAGGCAGGGATGTAAGCCAGCAGCGCCCACAGGCAGACATGTTATCGGCAGTGCCACTTGCTTTCTGACTAATATTTTGACCATTGGCTCATACAACAATTGGGTTCAGGGTTCATTGGGTCACGTGATTTTTGCAACTTGCTTCAGTGTGCAGCTCTGGTGTCACCGAGGCCGTACAAGTGTACTGTTGGGAATAGGCTGCTTAGTGCTTCAACGGATGTTGTGGCGTCATGGTTTGGCCAGTGCGCTATCTGCAGTGCCTCGTAAATATGAACGTGCTGAGACACTTGCTGTTCAGCGTCAGAGTGTTGTCTGTTGCACAATATCAGGGCTTCCGGAGTATGCGCATACCCACTGGTGACTTGTGGCTGAATGGTGGAAGGTTGCGCAGTGTTGTTTTAGCTGTGACAGCGTGTGTTGTGGGTTGCTGAGTTGAGCTCAGTTGACTGGAACAACAGCAATATTTGAACTAGCAGTACTAACACAGTCTGGAGACCACCTCCAGTGTAACGATCTCATCATCATCAGCTTCTGGTTTACATGATGAGCCTGATGAACTACAACCTGGACCTGCATGCTGAATTGATGATCCTCTGACTCATTTTGCGTCATAACTCGAACGAAACTGAGCTGATCACCCGCTGTGACGATGTTCAACATCATTGCAGTTGGCGGATGTCAGCCTGGCATCCTTCTCGGTCAAACCTTCGCTGTTTACCTCAAGAGTACGGTGCTACAGATATACATACTTTGCTGAATAGCAAGCAACAAAGATAGCCAGCCTCGACATCGTGCCATTGGCTCAGCCTGCTTGTAAATTTATAATAAGTTTGGATCAATGCATTCATAGGACACTTAGGCTGAGAACAACAACAATATAAACAAGATAAATGCCACTGCCAGCATGATATTCTTTATAGAATCATCCTGGTGACTACGTCGTACTTCGACATTGACTGGTTCTGGGACTTGTTCTGGGAAGACAATCGGCTCAGCAGACTCTCCCAGGGCGTGTACTGGAACAGCTGCAGGCACTTGAGCGGTTGCAGGTACTGCGAATACAGGCTTCTTGATACCAATGCTGAAAACCTGGATGCTGATAATCCTATCTGGATCATACACAACATACTCCATGTCAGTCAGACCATCTATCTGGATACTGTCATAGCCATGTGCTGCACGTTCTGCTTCACTCAAAGCCCAGTTGCCGGGCGTTTCTATCCTTTTCACAGCACCTAGAAGCACCTCACACTCGAGGATGACACCTTTGTGGTGTGCTTTGTGATGAGTTGCCTCCGGAGTTATGGCGAAGTAGATTCCCGGACCAGCATAGCTGTGGGTTGAATCAATTCCTGGCTGCATCTGCCCACTGGCCATGATAGCTTCGAAGTTCTCGTAGCTTGTCTGATGGTACAGTGTGGTCACCTCAGGCTCTGGTGCTTCAACAACTGTTGTCGCTGTAGCACTGCTGATTTGATGATGATGCACCTGGTGACAAGCTTCTGCAGGGTTGACTGCAGCAAAAGTGCATAAGAGAAGAATTGTATGAACTATCCAGGCACTCATAGTATGGGGGTGTACAGAGCCTTTTCCACTGCCTGCAAATTTGCTGTTTGCACAGCATCCTTGGACTGCCAATGGACGCCAAATGGGTTGGGCGAAGACCTCTAGCAGTTGCCGCAGCTTTTGTTGTATGTCTGCAGTCATGCACTCTGCAGTCATAGCACAAATTTGAATCAGTAGTTGCCAAGCCTCCTGCACACTGGTGGCCTGTGCATGCATGCGTAAACTCACCCCGCTGCACCCTCTTTGACTCAAAATGACAGGTCACCAGCCCGTTTTAGGCAACCTGATTACAACAGGCCTTGGTGTGCCGTGCACACCATGGTGAGTCTGAGCGCTGCAGTTCGTCGACGTCGGAAGCTGTTTGTGCTGAGAACAGCGTACACGTCAAAGAACAGAATCCTGTCAAGTAGTTCATCAAACAGATGCAGCAACAACAGCAATAGATCAGCAGGTTAAGGCAGGCAATCAGGCGGACGCTTCCGGAGCACGGACACTGTTGCATACGGCTATGTGGCAAACACGGACACGCCGGTTTATCAGATAACGGCCGCGAACGAGAACATATATTCTGCACCTCAAGTACCGCATCTTAGTAGCCGAGCAACGCCGGCCAGCTTTCGCATGCAACCGAGATCTCTGCTGTGTCGGCGGAGCTCTGCGGCCAACGTGGTATGCTTGAGCCCACAAGGAATGGCACCTTGCAATCGTGCGGATATGCACAGCTTACCAAGTATACTCGTAATCTGCAATATTCATGCTGAGTTGCATCATATGGCACTGGCATGTGAACAAGTTTGGCTTGGTACACGTCGAGTTGATGCAACAGCCCGATGGCATCACATTCTGCCACAAGTGACAGTGAACACTGTGACAGTGTTAGTCACACGTTGCATTGCCAGCCTCCTGTTGTAGATGGCCAACAGCACTGCCACGGACAAGCTCTACTTGCCAAGTAGTGCTGAGC
The DNA here is from genome assembly GCA_029853055.1 of Scenedesmus sp. KT-U. NCBI lineage: Eukaryota > Viridiplantae > Chlorophyta > Chlorophyceae > Sphaeropleales > Scenedesmaceae > Scenedesmus > Scenedesmus sp. KT-U. Next base: position 2,796 of record JARWLF010000104.1, on the reverse strand, counting down.
ACTGGCTGTGTGTGACAACCGTAGTACACCAGTGCGAGTCAGCCTGACTGTAAGTTACTCTTGACCAGACACATTGCAGCAAAGCAGGATAACTGCACCCAACTCACTGTCAGTCTAGCAAAACCTAGCAATCTTGCTAATACTGATAGTGACAATATGCTTGCTAAGCATAAAGTGGATGCTTACAAGCGATCCAAACATGCACCGGCCCAGCATGACACCTGGCTGCCAGGTGTGGCATCATGCTAGCAGACTCTGAGGTACTATATCAGACAGCGTCACTGGACCTGTCACATGTGCTGCTGGCAACGAATGACCCTGTAAGCATCATACACAACATACTCAATACCATTGAGGCTATCTATGCGGATGCTGTGACACCCATACTTAGCACGCTCAGCTCGGCTCAAGGCCCAGTCCCCGGGAGTATTGATACTCTTCACCGCTCCAAGCATCACATAGCAACGTAGAATCACACCCTTCAAGCGAGCCTTTCTGTGGGTGGCCTCAGCCGTCGTGGCGAAGTATATTCCCGGCCCAGCGTAGTTACGTCGAGATCCAGGTTGCATCTTCCCACTGCTCAAGATCGCAGCTGCATTCTGATGGCTGGTCTGATGATACAATGTTGTAGGCCAAGATGCCCCGAAGAATGATTTCCGCCCGAGCAATAATAGAGGGCCCCAGATGATAAGAGATATCAACACAATGCTCGTGCAGATCTGTACTACCATTGGTGGATCTCCACTGTGAGGCATGAGTGAGCTGCAATATGTCTCAGTGGCCCAATGCACCAGGTCCACTAGGAAGCTCTGCTGGCAGTGAAGTGCGCACAACTTGTGCAGGCTGCAGGCACAGAACAACAGCAGTATGCTTGAGTATCACTGCTTGAGACAATCATGACAAAGCTCACGCATATGTACATGATAGATGGACACCAACAGTGACTGTGGGCCCACAGAGTGGGTCAGCAGTCGCATACAAATAGAAACAAAGCCTCTCTGGCTGTCTGTTTTCTTGAGCACTGCTAACACAGGCTCAGCACCTGCGTGGTGACAACATCTTTCAGAGGGACAGACACGGTCTGCTGTCTGCAGCAGTGACAGTGCCTAATGTGCAGTGCTACGTGGTAGTACAGCTTGTTGAGTTTTCACCAGCCGCTGCAGCCGCTGTAGGCTACGCAGCTTCAATCACCAGCGTTGTATACATCATTATTGTGCTTAGTGTGTGGATCATACTTGTCGGATTCCTGCCAGTGACTTACAAGAGTTCTGGCACGGAATTCCTTCGAAGGTCGGCACCTAGGGCGAGCTGTAATCCGCACCACACTGGGCGCTTCGACGGAAAAGATTGACGTTGACAACTCGTCAATGAGACTTCAATCACGCGTTTGCCTAATGTTCCTGAGGCCATTATTGTGCGGTCCCGACGTCGACAAGGCACGGATAGCGGAAGACTGAGCCTCGGCAGTTGTACAGTGGCCACCCATGGGTTACTGCTGCGAACAGCCGGATTGAGGAGGCCTGATACTACCCTAGTAGAGCGTAGACTTTCAAGTTGTCGAAACCGGTGCTTTGATAGGCCTCATGCGACTGTGCTTTGAATTTTCCAAAGCAGTGCCACCGTAATCCGAATCAGACTGTCGAGACGACGGTTGTCAGCAGACCCTTGAGCAAGCTGCCATGTGAATCATAAGACACCCCGCATATGTAACAGAACACCCTCGTGTTGCAAGATATGTCCCACTGATCAGCATTTGCTGTTCCTCGAGGAGCTCCCCAACAATCCAAATGTTGCTGGTTATACAAACACGAAACCACATGCACAGGGTGGTAACACTGAATGCAAACAACTTAAGGATGACATGTAACGGTAGAGCAAATTGCTTGAAGCAGTACACAACATCGGCCCTGATTGAGTCAGGCCCTACAATGCACAATGACACAAACAGTATGATCTGGTCCAACTCCGTATCTAACAAATACAACAAGTGAAAGCTAATTCAATGCCACAGTTGCCTTAGTGCTCTGAAATTATATATCATAAGCTCCAACCTCCACCATACTTGGTACCCATGAGTAGCGGCCCTGATAGTTGTATCATGCATATGCTTATGCAGATGCATGTTGCGGTATGTTTGCTTTGTCGCGCTCACAAAAAACCATGTTGACTACTGTGTGGCAAAGCCATGACACCCAGGGGCTCCCTAATACAACTATTGTGTCTTCAATATTGTAACAGCAAGCTAAGCAATTTGACTAAACAAGTCAACACCGAAGCAAAGTGTGTGTAATCAAACAAACCCATGGAGTGGTAATATGCATCAAAGAGCATTGATCGACATGTTCAACATGGTGAACTGCATTGAGAAGAGCAGACACAAGACGGTGTTGACACAAGGTGACCTGTGCCGATTGTCACCAAGAAAGCCTCCAGTGCCTCCAGCAATTGCACAACAATTCAGCATCATCACTCAACACCAATTTTGCTACAGACCTTCTTATGCTGGCTCCAGTGCTGTGCCTGACAGTCCTTACTACAGTATCCTACCGCCTTACACCTGCTGCACCTGGTCCTAGCCACACAAGCCAACTCACTCAACTCACTTACATTGCTGCAACCCACATTGTTGCAGCAGAAGTCTGTAGGAAGCACAGCCGACATGGCTTCCATACACTTCTGCAATTGTCGGCCCAGGCTCTCAATCATAACCTTCACCCCTTGCCAAGCTGCTTCACGCTGGTCAATAGTTGCTGTGCTCATGTTGGGCAAATCGTTGAAGCTCATCATGATCAGCTT